>JBBPTA010000005.1:109202-121199 GCA_038093915.1 Boletellus aff. emodensis
GGACGTCGACCATTACTCATCCTTGATCAGACTGACCATACCATACCCCTGAATCCACTTGTGTTCGAGGAATCCGAAGTGATTGACACGATACCCCTCACCAAATTACTTCAGGTCTGTGTTCGCAAACCTCGCCGACCGAAATGCTAAGTGGCGATATCTAGGATGATGTCATGGTTGACATTGTAATCAATGAAAAGCTGGATGCCATTACGATGTCCATTGAGAGTGCACAGACGATCATGAATGCCGTCCGTGCAAAGGAAATTATTGGTGCTTGGGCGATGGAGGTAAAGCGTTGTTTAATGCACTCGGTCCGAAAAGGTTTGGGCGCAAGGAAAGTAATTTGAGCATACTCCACAAGTCACTACTATGTACTGGTTGTTAGCGTCCTCTCCGAGCTGCGTCAAGACACTGTTTCTCTAGGCCTCTCAGCCAAACGACGTCGATACCAGCGTCCTTCAGCCTTTGTGCTCCCTCACACTTGACAAAGTCATCTGGCTCGCCTACCCCAATGATACACCGTCTGATCCCAGCTTTGACGAGCGCGTCTGCACATGTCGGGAGGCCAGATGCCCTGACTGAGCAAGGCTCGAGTGTGGTATAAACGTCGGTGTATCGCATAAGCTTCTCAATGGAAGGTGACACAGGCGCGAAAAGAGCAGCGACGTGTAGCTTTGAGAGACTGAACGCTTTTGTCAAGGCATTCGCTTCTGCGTGCGTGTTTCCAGGAAGCTCCCTCGAGTACCCCGTGGCCAAGGTAACTGGTTCTGTGCCCGGTAAACGCGTCACCAGGACACACCCAACACAAAATGCGGATTGAACAGGTACACAGCCATCCGATAGTGCTTCTCCCAAGGCTTTCTGCATGTATACTACATGTTCTTCTTCGTTGGCCATGTTTTCGGGGAGATAGCGAGAATGAAGTTGTAGAGATCTGACACAAATGACTATGGTGAATGTGTAAGTATAAGAACTAATGAGATAGGGATGGATGCGTACCCCAGCTGTGCGATGACGTCGACTGAGGTGTGCATGTCTAGTGTTGCCGCCGAAGCGAAGTAAACTCGAGGTAAACTCGGTTCGCCTCGTAGCAACCGCTTCGTCACACTCGTACGTAGTAACCGAGTTGTGATTTGAAGTCACTTCGTTCACTTCGCGAGGGCATGTCAAAGCACACCTCATCTAGTACCGACATAGAACACCAGTGCTTTTTAACGCCTCCAATAGATGAATGATGATATTGTATTGAGCAACAACACGACATGAGACGGACTGTGGCCTACGGCCACAGTCTTGCACTTGTGTGCGAGGAGGGCTGTCGAGTTCGTATGCCGTGCCCGTCGTGCACCCCTCTCCGAGGAGGCTGGACCACCACTGGGGTGTACGATGCACGTAGGGGCGAGTGAGGGAGCGGTTTCGAACCTGCGAAAGCTCTCGTCAGGGCTGCCGCTAGTGTAATCATCACCATGAACCCAATGCGGATCAAAATTTGTGGCTCCGTCGGCAAACTCCGGGTCTTGGGTTTGTTCACCTGTAGAACTTTGAGTTGGTTTTGCTGGCCACCATGTCGTCCCCCCCCGCAATTCCTTCCGAAAGACCTACCGACGAAGATGAAATCATGGGGAACCCTCACCCCGGGGAACATGACGCAGACGCGCCAATGGCAGACGATAATGGCTTGTCGGACGATAGCTCAGAGGAAGCGGAGGATGACGAGGAGGAGGAAAAACGAATAAGAGAAGGATTCATCGTCGACGAGGACGAGGAAGAAGACGAGGAGGACGAGGAAGAACGACGGAGACGAAGGAAGCGGCGGAAGAGGCGCCATCGGAGACACGGTATGTTCTCGCTCTTAACGTTTTGTCTTGGTGACACTTATCCTCGAGCAGAGGAGGAGGAAGCGTTGGAAGAAGATGACTTGGAGCTCCTAGAAGAAAATACAGGTACTTCATTTAGAAACCGTCTGACGCGTCTGCGGCGTGGTCGTGAAGATGGTTCCCCAACGGTTGCGTCCTCGAGACGGAAACAAGTGGTTGAGTCCTCCGAAGATGACCTCGATAACGACGACGATTTGCCGCAAGTACAAGATATTCAACGCATCTGGGATGACGAACGGGCAGGAGGTGGGAGGGAGGACGAAGAAGATATGGATGACTTCATTGATTATGAGGACGAAGAAGAGGGTGTTGGTGCCATGGATGAACAGGAACGTGAGGAGAGACGCAAGGAAAGAAAAAAATTGGAGCGTCAGCGAAGAAGAGCTATGGGCTCTCGACCGGACCTCGCTGGCATTGACGCCAAGTAAGTCCAGGACACGTCTTCGTGTACTGTCACCTCATCCGTTGTCTTAGCGCTTGGAATGAAATCCATGATGTGTTTGGTGATGGCCACGAGTACGATTGGGCGCTGGAAGGCGACGACGAAGCAGAGTATGAAGAGCGACTTAAACCTGAAATGAAGTACCAAGATGTCTGTTTTATTATTTGTTCCGCTTGTCCCGGAGTTGACGTTCGTGATTTTCCAGGTCTTCGAACCTTCAGAAATACGTGCTCGAATGCTTACAGAAGATGATGATCTGATTCGAGCACAGGACATCCCAGAACGTATGCAACTCGCCAGCTCCTCGCTTTCACACAATGCTGCTTTATCCCTACATCAAAATCTTACAGAACCAGACATCGATGACGCCGCTACGTGGGTGACTTCGCGTTTGTCCAGTCGTAAAACCAGAGACTTCTTCTCTATCGACGGGCCCTATCGTGGGTATTCCCAAGCCCTGGTCCTCGCCGTCTCATATGCTTTGCGCTTCCTGTTCATCCACGAGTTCGAAGTCCCGTATATTTGGACATACAAACGGGATTACATTTCGTATTTCAACCCCCAAGAGATGCGCGCCAGAGTTGAGCTTATTAGCTTATCTGAGCTGTGGAGGATATATGCTCTCGGCCAGAAATACCGTTCCCTCCTTGATCGACGGAACGCCCTTGTTGCTTCCTATGCACGGTTCAACGTGGAAGACGAATATTTCAGTCAGTCAATCAAGCCTAAGCTCGAATGTGTCGAGATGGTTGCGGACGCGACCGAATGGTTGACCATGAAGTACAAGGTGAACAGACAAGACTCGTTCGACTTTCACTTTCACGATGATGAAGAACCTGACCGGAAGCGTAAAACCCCAAGTCGGATCTCAGCTTACGAGGTCGCGAAGAAGAGTATCATCGCAAAATTGGCTGATGTAGGCTGTCGTCTTCAATTTAGTTTTCGCTTATACTGAATCCTTGAGGTCAGGGTTTTGGTATTCGTCCCCATGAAGTAGTGCAAAACTTCGTAGCCAACGATCGCCCAAATTTTGTCGAGGACCAGGAGTTGAATCCGACCGCTTTCGCTGAGCAGTTCACTGACCCAGAATCGGTTGTGTTACAAACATCTGAGGAAGTGCTACGGCGCGCCAGGATGATTCTCGCCACGGAGCTGGGCAAAGACCCGTTACTCCGTCAGTCAATACGAGACCTGTTCAGAACTGAAGCACAAATATCGATTCAGCCTACGGACCGAGGTGTCAACAAAATTGACGAACATCATCCTTACTTTGTTCGTGGTAGCCGAGTTCCTCGTTTGGTATTTACTTATCGACTTTACTCCCAGAACTTTAAATACCTTCACCACAAGCCTATAACACAGATGCTGGACAGTGCGCAATTCCTGCACATCCTAGCTGCTGAGGCCGAGTTGTTGGTGACTGTGTCGATTTACCTAACTAACGAAGCGAAGTCCAAGTTTGAGCGCCAGCTCAATGACGCGTTCACTTCGGATAGCTACAGTGACATTGCTAGGTCGTGGAATGAGGAGCGATCCCGGGTCGTCCAGGAGGCGCTGGAGTATCACCTTATTCCAATTGGCACCAAGTGGGCAAGAGAGTGGTTGCGGGAAGAGGTCGAGGATGCCTTGGCGATCCACTGTGGCAACAAGCTTAGAGAGGTAGGACCTTGTTACTCTTTATATCACTCTTGTCTGTGACATGGTTTCAGCGCATTGATGTCGCCTCCTTCATCACCGGAGAAGCACAACCTGGATACACACCCTCTGTCCTTGCTACCTCTTGGGGAAAGGGAGATCCCCAAAAGGATGCCATTACCCTCGTTCTTTTGGATGAAATGGGTAGACTACGCGAGCACGTCAAACTCGATAACTTGGTCGATCGTGATTATCAGGACGAATTCACTGACTTGCTCAAGAGACGCCGACCCGACGTTATAGTTGTGGGTGGCTTTACAATGGCAACAGTCAAGCTATCCTCTCGTATCAGGGAAATCGTCAATGGCAAGCCCCCAGGTGTGGATGCTGAAGGCAACATTCCAGGATGGGGAGCGGAGCCAACGAACGAACAAACTTTCAATATCCCCGTAATTTATCTCAACGACGAAGTCGCCCGAATTTATCAGCATAGTAAGCGAGCCACTGAGGAATTCAGTACACTCTCGCACATTGCAAAGTATTGTGTCGGTTTGGCTCGTTATGCCCAAAACCCCTTGAATGAGTATGCAGCACTGGGCCCTGATGTTGTTGCGATCTCACTCGAGGACGAGGACCAGCATCTTGTTTGTTTCCTCCCTTCTGAAAAACCCGGTCGCTGGCTGATGGTAGTTCAGATCCCGAAAGAAAAACTCTTATCCTCACTTGAAAGGGCTTTGGTTGATGTGACTAATAAGCACGGAGTTGACATCAACCGAGCAGTAACAGACTCCTACTACCAACACCTTCTACCTTTCGTATGTGGTCTTGGTCCACGCAAAGCTCAAGTCCTAGCTAGGAAAATCGCTTCGATCGTATGTTTCTGTAGTTAGCCACTCGTCACCGTTTACTCACCTCTTTGTCCAGGGGGGAAATCTCGTAAATCGCGATCAGTTTATCAAGTCAGGTCTACTGACTACGAAGATCTTCCTGAACGCTGCTGGTTTCCTGCGCATTTCTCATGAAACGGAACTAAAGCCTACAAAAAACCGGCATCCAGACGATGACGTCCCAGATCCACTAGATGACACGCGTATCCATCCCGAGGACTACGAACTTGCACGAAAGATGGCGACCGATGCCCTTGAGCTCGATGAGGAGGACGTTCACGACGAACATCCATCGCATGTTGTCTCCCTCATCATGCAGGATAATGACAACGAAAGAAAGCTAAACGAACTTAATCTTGATGAATTCGCTGTTAGCATGTATGAGGCTAATGAAGACCGCAAGCGACATACCCTCAATGTCATTCGTGAGGAACTGCTCAAGCCATTCGCAGAACAGCGCGCCCCATTCCCGTCTATGCAAGCATGGGATGTACTGACTATGCTTAGTGGCGAAACACCACGAACCCTTCGCATGGGACTCATTATCTCCGTTCTCGTCTTGCGCGTCGATAAAAACTCGAATTCGGTGATGATACGTCTCGATTCCGGCATCGAAGGGGTTATAAACATGGAATACATGTCGGATGCGGGCAATGTAAATCCTCAGAACATTGTCAAGAAAGGTCAAGCACTGCAAGGTGTCATTGTGGACGTCAAACTCGATCTTCCTGCCGACCAGTTCTATGTGGAATTGTCAATTCGTCCATCGGATTTGAATCAGGGAGATGGCCTGTTCCGTCGTGTCAAACGCGATGAATACTGGAACACTCAACAGTACGAACGTGATTTGGAGATGCAGGCCAGGAAAAAGAGAGCCGAGACCGACCGAACAAGACGTGTTATCAAGCATCCCAACTTCCATAACTTTAACGCGACGCAAGCAGAGAACTATTTGGATAGGCAGCAACGGGGAGATGTAGTGATAAGACCATCCTCAAAGGGCGTCGATCACCTGGCTGTGACCTGGAAAGTTGATGACAAACTTTATCAGCATATAGGTACGTAAAGCTGCTGCCAGTGTTTCCATACGAGGCTAACGCGCCATAGATGTCATCGAGATCAACACAGGGCAGGGTACAATGTTGTTTGTCGATGACAAGCATCAGTACGCCGACCTTGATGAGTTAATTGTCAACCATGTCCAAGCTACCGCTCGAAAGGTCGAAGAGTTGATGGCGCATGAAAAATTCAAGCAAGGATCCGAGGATGAGCTTCGTGAGTAGTCCTGTCTAGTTTTCTGCGATCGAATGAAACTTATGCTAGCCTGCAGATCTGTCCTTGAAGAACTTTGTCGCGGCCAATCCCGCAAAGAGTATCTATGGATTCACCTTGAACCGCAAAAAACCGGGTCACTTTAACCTTTGTTTTTTGGCGAACAAGAACTCTACCGTCCAGACTTGGGTATATATTTATTTTTGTCCGAATTCAGAACAATCCTAGACTGATGGTGTGACAGCCTGTTCGCGTGACACCAGAATCATATTGTCTCTTTGAAGCAGCTGTTGCGGGAGTGCCGGAACTTTGTGATGCTTTCAAAGTCAGGTAGGGTCTAGTGGCATAGAAATGGCGACCTTTGCGCTCATCACGATGATGTAGACACCTACACCAGTCACAGAACTTAGGTACTACGGGCGCGGGAGGGAAGACACCATATGGTGCAGGTGCTCGCACACCCGGGCGTACACCGGGGCACACGACACCAGGTCATTTGTCCGTCCGTCAGGTTCCGGGCCGTACACCAAATCCTTATGGTGGCCAGACTCCGGCGATTGGATTTGGCGGAAGTGTACCGGCCTCCAGTTACGCCACGCCAGCATCCCAATCTCTTGGTTATCAGACTCCATCTGCGTTTTCACGACCACCGATACCTCAAGCCCTCTCGCATGTTCCACCTGGAATGAATCCACAGCGTGCTGCTATGATCCAAAACGCTACCGACTGGGGGCAAGGCGGTTGGTAGCTTTCCGTGCAATCTGTGTTCGCTTCCCTTGTTCTTTTGTTGTGCATCAAGACCTCTGGTACATTACTATCGGTGTAACATATTTTGCACTGTCATCCTAGAATGGTGCAACCGACAAAATCATGTGCATCATTCACATGAGAATGGATCGCTCCTGCTTCTGTAATCCGTCTGGGTGGTTCAGATTGCGTCAGGACTGGTCCTAAACACATACTTAGCCGACCGGTCGGACCAGCTGAGGATCACAACAAATCGTAGTTATCTGGCTCAAGCCTCGATTTCGGAATTATCGTCATTTACATCGAGATTGCGACAAATTTGGCCAGTTCTACTACCGTTAACCGAGTACCCGCTTGCTGTCGGCTACCCGTTTTCCTGAAGTGAGAGCCTTCGGAGGAACTGCATGATGATTTGGCGAAGGGTAGAAGACTGTTTTTTTTTTGGACAAGTGTATATTGTTGTAGCAACTGACAGAGCTAGTTCTACGTACACACAAAGGCGGCTGCCCAAGGACAGCCGGTCCGAGTCTACACACGCCATGCTGGTGTGGGGGGTGTGGAACTACCTGGTGTCTCCGGTCTAGTCGGGGGGCCTAGGTAGCTTGATACCCACTAAAACCTCTAAGTCACTGGTGGCCCAGTCATGGGGCAGAAAGTCGGGGTTAGGGATGATGGGGGTGGTGTGACGGATTTTTGCTGAGGACAGGTCCTCCATTTGGTGGTTATGGCGGGAAATATTGCCAATGACCCGGTCACATCGGAGAAACCAGGAGGTACTTAGGCCGATTCGGATAGGAGGATGCGGGTTAGGTGTGTTACGCCTCGTTGTGCCGGGGAGCTAGTGCCGTGGTCGTCAGTTGGTGTTAGGTTACCGCAACCGAGGATGCAAGGGGAGAAGACATGGATTGTACGAGTGAGTTCAACAGGTCCGAGATAGCTCGAGTTGAGTACTTGTTCGACGGCTCGTTTCGGAAGAGGACTCTAGAGATGACAGCGCTGTGGCATGGCGAGCTGAGGGTGGGGTGAAACGATGGCCACGAGAGTTGTGGGATTCGACGGTGTCGCGCTGGGTGGGAAGTGGTCGTGTGACACACTGCTTCGCGGCAGAGACACGAGGTTGCTGGCCCCACACGTACGCCAAGGATTCAGGGTGGTCCAGAACGACGAGCACAGCCTCGGTCCGTCATGGCAAACACCATCGAGATGGACGACCTGTCGAGGCTACATGCAAGCAAGAGCACTTCGGCCGAGCCCCGCCCAGAGGACGGCCGGATCGCAGGGACGAGCGAGCGAGCGGCCGACGACGGATCTGCTTCAGTTTGGGGGTGGACCTCAGCCATCGTGTCGGTAGCGGCGCTTCGCTCCCCCTCCTGGTCGGTTGCGCTGACTTGGGCGTCGTACAGCCTCGCACTGTTCTCCACATGTCTGCTAGTGTTTCCTCGTTTCCTGCTTTTCCTGGCAGAACCGACGGGGGGACGGGGTGCCCTGACGGCGCTCGAGAGGTACCTGGCACTGGAACTGGGTGTCGTGCTCGGCACGTTGGCCGTCACCATCATTGCAGTGGTGCGTTCTGTCAGACTGATCTACCGTGGTACGCTCGACGCAACACCCTTCTCAAGTTGCCAAATGAATGGCCCTCTGGTCTGCAGCCAAGGACGGATCCCAACGGGCATCCTCTCCTGCGGCCGGTGACAGCCGCATCCCTTGCGATGGCGTTGCTCTCGTATGAGAATCGCACCGTCGGAACGCTCGCGACGACGGTGCTGTTGGGTTCGGGCCTCGTGGGGCTGCTCGGACTATGGACGGTGCGTCTTCACATCTTGAATGCGCAGAGTTCAGCGAGATGATCACCCTTGCCAAGCTTGTCTTTTCAGGCCCACCAGCAATCTCACACAAGACCGGCGCAGACAAGCACACCTCCTCGTTGATATTTGGTAACATGGCCGCCGCCTCGTTCAGAAAGAGGCTGTGGAAAAAGAACCCATCCAAGTAACCTTTCATTCCGGCACTGATCATCCTTTCACACCTTCAGCTCCACGGCCTCTGCTGTCCTTGAAACTTAACCTTGTCTGAGCGTCACGCGCATACTTTAATTTAGACTGCGAGTGGTCATACGAGGCGTCATGTGTACATACATCAGGTTACGGACATACCTTGTATCAGTTCGTGGCCTTGATTAGCGGCCAGCGCCGTTGCCCATACCCATCATCTTGAACATCTCTCCAAGATTGGGCATCCCTCCGCCCATCCCCGCAAGTCCGCCCAATCCACCCAGCCCACCGCCCATCTGGCTCATCATCCCTGTCGAGAGTGTGAGAGTTGCATCGATGAGACCAAGATTCAAGTACTTTGCATCTCCTCCATGTCGAACTGATCCCCCCCTTGGCCTTGCATCATGGCTTTCATCATCTCCTGTACGCCGCCGCCGCTCCTTAGTTGCCGTTGCATCTGCTGCAACATACCGGGAGGCATCGCACGCTAGTGTCCGGGTAAATGTTTTTAAAAAAAACCCCCCTCGAGTGATGTATACAACAGACCTGCATAGCTTGAATCTGCGCGGGGGTCGGCATGCCATTCGCACCACGGCCGCGACCACCGGCAGCACTCTGCATTTTTTGCATCGCTTGCAGCCTTCAGACGGTGGGACGAGATGGTCAGCATTACTACGAGCATGCCGCACCGTGACACACCATCCGTTCTTTCCGCCTGCTTGTTTGGCCATATTGGCCATCATGCGATATTGGCACAGCAATTCTTCGACTTCTCGTACAGTCGTTCCGCTTCCTTTGGCCACTCTTGTGACCCGCCATGTCAAGCCCACGGGCTTACTGTCTTTACCCATTTCCATAAACATGGACCCGTCCGAATCGAGTTCTGCGGCGGACATGCTGTCTGTTATATAAATCATGCGCTTCATGCGCAGCGAGCCTTCTTCGTCCGACCCGGCAAGAAGCTCTTGTGGGAGGCCGGGGATCATCGATGCGATCTTGCTGATAGGACCCCTGAAGGACAGCTCGGGTTTCAGCGGCGATGCGTACGGAAAAGTGAAACGGCGCAGACATGTTCATCACGTTTTGGATTTGTTCTCTCCAATCCCTTATACTCAGTTTGCCTTCCTCGAGCTTCTTTGCCATCTCTTTTTGCTTGTCTGGGCTTTGCGCAGCCAAATCTTGCATATGCTCCACGAGACCCTGCATGTCACCCAGACCCAACAGCTTCGAAATGAATGGCTGCGGCGAGAATCGATCGAGGTCGTGCAAATGCTCCCCCACGCCAAGGAAGATGATTGGGGTCTTGGTTGCGGCAACACTTGTCGAGATTGGGTGTCAGCATTCGTCGGAGGGGCGCAGCTATACCCACGCAGATATAGCGCCGCCACCCTTGGCATGCCCATCCATTTTTGTGACAATAATTGCGCCAAAATCAGCGCTCTCCTTGAACGCACGGCTCTGCGCCTCAGCCGCCTGACCTGCAAGAGATGAACGAGAAGCGATAGTTCAGGAAGACCGCACATACCGATGCTAGCGTCGAGAACGAGGACTGTCATATTTGGCTTGACGGCTTCACTGATCTGGACCATTTCCTGGAATAATTCCGACTCTTGCTTGTGTCGACCAGACGTATCCACGATGATGACCTCGAAACGCTCTTTCTTGAATTTAGTGACACCCTGCGCTGCTATCACAACCGGATCAGTCTCGGTATACGATCCAAAGTAAGCGACTTTGGCTTTTGTCGCCGACTGTCGGGTTTGATCGAAAGCTCCAGCACGGAAGGTGTCGGCACAGACGATGCACGACTTGAATCCCCGCTTCTGATAATACACGGCGAGCTTGGTGCACGTCGTAGTCTTTCCATTTCCCTAAAACACGGTCAAGGGGCATTCCGGGAAGCGGCGATCGAGTTCGACGCACCTGGAGGCCGACAGCCATGATGACGTTCGGCTGGCCTTTCTTTGGTTTGTACGGCTCCACCCCGGGGTCGACTAGGTGAACAAGCTCGTCGAAAACGGCCTGATAGGGACCGGGGAGTGAGCGTCCGAGACGGGGTACTGACTAGAGAAGTAACCTTTTGCATGAGATGCTTCCGGTTGAGGTCTTTGGACTTGTCAGAACCATCCGATGCGGCCTTGAGCTTTGCCTTGACCTTTTGTCTCAAGGTGGCCACGAGCTTGACGTTGACGTCGGACTCGAGCAGTGCGGCGGTGATCTCTTTGAGCGTCGCATCTAACACCTGCGTGTGTACGAGGCGCGAATCGAAAGCCCACACCTCGTCGACGTACCTTTTCGTCCACGACGGGTGCCCTGCCGAGCGACGACAGGGCAGCGTTGAGCTTGCGGCCCAGATCTGCGAGGACCATCGCGATACAAGTTACCGTGCGAACTCTTTCTGTCTCGACATGGCGCACAGCGACTCTGAAGGCGAGACCATCGACGACCTCGAGTTCGATGGCACCACCGACGGCGAGGGCGAGGAGGACAACGACAACGAGATCGACGAGGCCTTGCTCGGCGCACTTGAGGCTGGCGTGGACGACGTGACCGAAGGGGACGACGTGCGTGTCCGTGCATCCCATCCTCCCTTCGCGTGAACTGACGTCCGTCCAGGAGTCGCGCTCAGAGGACTCGGACGAGGAGGACGAGGAAGAAGAGTCCGAGCCGTCCATGGAACCGGTGCTGGACGCGGTTCTCGAGGCCTCCTCGCCCCCTGCGCCCGTGCTCACGGCGAGCAGGCCAGTGTCACCGCGGTCGCCCACACCGGAACCACCCAAAGGTACTACCGTTCTCTGTGGACGCTGCGTGGCTCAATCATGTTCCCAAACCAGTTGTCCCGCAAGTGCGATCACGATCGCCCTCGCCAGCCGAGGTTCGAAAGCGCGCCCTTGTGTTCCCGTTCACCCAACGGTCGCAGCTACCGCGCTCCTTTACGGTGGAAGCTGTGTGTGCCATTCCGCATCCGGTGCCCACACACGCTCTGGCCTCGTCCTTTTGCATGTCGCACTTGCTGACCGGCTCGGACGACGGCTATATTCGGGACTATAACATTTTCGCCACTGTCAATGGCAAAGTTACCCTGACAGCCCCCCAGCGCCATCATTGCAATGTCGTCGAGGGAAATATGAAATCTGGACAGG
>JBBPTA010000006.1:17708-34139 GCA_038093915.1 Boletellus aff. emodensis
CAGACGGTTACAGGGCTACCCTTGCGTCGTGACATCCGCGCGGTAGGAAGACAGTGCAATGAGTCGGGTCCTAATCAGAGTATTCATTTGACAGGGTGCCCCCCCTTCTTTTTGTATGGATTATGCGCCGCTACGCCGCGTGTGGGTCAGGCGAACAAAACCCCCGAAGGCGCTCATGATGCGTCATGTTTCGGCTGACCGCGTTCTTGTTCGGCACCTAGCGGGCGAGCGTAAGCACCGAACCTCGCGAAGCTTCGTGCTGATGCGGCCTCCTTCCACTTTTTTTTCTTCTCTTTTTCTCGCGCGATTTCATAAAGTGAGGGGCCCGAGTCCCAGTTCCCCGGTCACGGAACGCGCCGCGCGGGTGATAAATTGGAGGAAGAGAGAGAGCGAGATGAAGCGGGCGGTGTTTGGATTCCACGATGGACCGACGTTCACAATGCGTTGGCCTGCAGGCCGAAACACTCGTTCTAGTGACGGGCCGCTCGCTGGATCCGCGCCTCGGTTCAAAGTGTGCTCGTGTCTGAGGACGGGCTTGACGCATGGGGCAGGCTCCGTCGCGTTCCCGTCCTTGGCGACTCGATGGGGCAAAGTACCCACGCGAAAGTGACAGCATAGTCGTGCAGCGGTGGGCTGGTGGTGGGCCAGTGCTATTAAATTCGTGCAAAGTCAGGCGTGGTATCAGAGTTGGCCGCTGACCGTTAGCGAGGGTCGCAGACGTTTTTACGTTTCTGGGCTATTCCCAGCGTCGCCGGACATGAATGAAGCCGATTCTTCTTGCATGTGCGGACGCCAGCGGTGACCAGGACGATCAGCGTGCCAAGATGCGAAGATCATCCTCAGCGTCGTGCGAGGCTCACGCGTCCGCGCTCACATCCCGGTTACTCGAGGACGAGACCTTGTACTATGTGCAAATCAACTATACAATATGTACTTTATGTACATTGGTGCCGCGACCAATCAGTAATGACTACGGCTGGGCGTATAGTCAGGAAATATGGTACATAGATACGCATCTGAGCGCCAGGCTAAATTTAAAGGTGGCATCGGGTCGTGACGTCGAGCCACGGGGGCCGCAGGACAATAACTAAAATATGAACATCTCTCGTTCTTTCTCGTCGTCCGTGAAGATAAGTAGTTTTGTAGAAGCCGTGCGTGATATCGGACCTTGGGGTTCGCGGTAATACGACGTGTTGAACATGCCTGCCAAGGATTCCCTTAGGGGGGACTCTCAAGTTTAACGACTTCTGTTGTGTTTTCATTCCCGCTGACATCGCCATAGTAAGAGCCCGGTCGACTGAGTTGCAGGTGCTCCTTCGCCCGTGCAGAGATGGATGATGTGAATGACGGAGGGACCCACTCGACAAGCTCCTGCCGTGGGGAGGGCTGTGGGGACACGCGTTGTGCGAGTGGGTGTCTAGATGTGAGCACTGCACCACGGGAGGGACTACCGGGCAGCAAACCTGGCGTCGTCTCGACCTGCGGCAACACCAGCCGCGGGATGGTGTCTGTGTGGCCAAAGAGAGGCGATGCTGTTCGAGAGGGGATGGTGTCGGGGTGAGCCGATGAGTGCGAGGTAGCAACGAGGCTGAAACCGGTTCGCGTAGCACCCTCTCTCTCGTGGCTCCGAACAGTGGCCGACAAATCTGCCCTCAGATGCTGGGAGGAAGGTTTGCGACTCTGATGACGACTGACTAGGCGGCTCGAGGCAACTGGCACGGCCAGAAACGCACGACTGTCGGCAGCCACAGCTGGGCTTCCATTGACGATGGCTGACAATGCCGCGTCGACTTCCTTGAGGAACGTTGCAACCTCTTGGTCACCCAGGTTGGCAGTGTCGAGGCAGATCTGACCCTCGTCAAACTCCAGGGGCTCCCTGCGGATGCTTGGAGCACGAGTACGAGTGCTCGGGGCCAATCCCTGCCTGCTTGCAGGTGACTGCGAGGTCGGATACCTCAAGTCACCGCTTTTCTTAAAGTGCTCGGGGGAGATAGAAGGAGCAATGGAATACATGGAAGGGTTAGGCTCGAATTTTTCGTATTCATGATGCCTTGGGAGGTCAAGCGAGGCATTGCGAAGTTTGACCGGCACGTGGACTGGTGGTACCGAGCCGTTCCTGTACTTTTTGACTTGACCTCTCGGGCCAACACAACTCGTGTCGATCGTCGGACGCTCCTTCCTTTGTTTGGCATTGGGACCAGGGGCAGAAGTCAAAGTATCGTCAGGACCCTCGGATACCGCAGACTGAGCTGGGGTAGTTGCCGCCGTGCTTGGTGACTCCACCATTGATGTCCGTGAGAAAGGTGACAGACCAGAGCTGCTAGTGTTAGTTGTAGACGTCTTTGGCTGCGGACTTGCCAATGTAGCCGAACGCGGGAAAGGGGACGATTCATCCACAATTCCCGGTGATACCGGCAGGGTCGGAGCGAGACCCGTGGCCTGAGTAGCCGACCCCGTATCTACGTAGACACTAGGCCGTTTGACAGTAGCATCCGAGTCACATGTTGAAGGAGCCAGGGGCGAATTGCCGCGGGAAGACTTCGCGAGGGTGATGCTGATGTGTGGTATGGTGCCATGATCAAAGCCTTCCGAGGGTGCGGGGAGATACGTGGACTCGGCTGTGTGCGGCGGAACAGACGAACACGGCTCTGATCCTTCGAAAGCAAAGTCTTCGGGTGGTTCACAAATAACGGGGCTGAAGCTCCCGATTTCCGCGGAACCTGGGGGTGCAGGTCCTGACGGGCTGTCTACATCAACAAAGGAAGGTGTTGCCGTCATGGTTTCATCAGGAAGAACACCCGGGGAAGAAACGTATTCGGGATGCACGCTCGCGACTCCATGTGTTTCGGTCTCAGTGGGGATTCGATCAGCCCCAGATTTTTGGGGCAAGTAACCGAAGTAACAGTGAGGTAATTGAGTCGTCGTCTGTCGATGCTGCGGGGTAGGGGCTTCAGGAGACACGGGCTGCGGAGGGACATTGGGTGGATAATGTGTGGGAGCTGAGGGCGGTGACGCAGGAGGTGTGGGGGCCATCGGACGCGGAGGTGGTGACATCGGAGCTTCAGACTCCGATGCGACCAAGGACAGCTTTTCGAGTACGGCCTCGGGATAAGGAGACCGCAGGGATGCTGTACACGATTCCTCCCTATAGGAGATGCTGCCATGGGGGGACATATACTTGAGACTTGAGCTCATGACGGACGTGCCAGCAATCGAGAACACGACATTTCCCGTCGCAGCGCCGTTTGCATCTAGTTTCGTGGAGTCATACAATGGAAGCTGAATGTCTAGAGTGACGTAAAATGTGAGGGGGCGGTCATAAATAACTGAAATGAACCTTGCCTCCATTGTTAGTTCGCGTGTCAAGCAGTTCACTAATGCGCTGCAGACGCGTCGTGCGGATGGTCTTGTATCTCCCGGCACAGCAAAAGAATTTTCTCTTCTTGGCCAGGACGTGTATTTCGCACATCGAAACGGAGCTCGCAGCACTGGGGGCACTAAGCACGACGGCTTTGCTGGGAGAGATGAACTTACAAGGAGAATGGTTCACGCCATGTGTGAACGTTCGCATTCAAAGTACTTTCCAGAGACTCTTGAATGTCGTCGTCGAGGGTTATCCGTATGCGGAGTTCCCGATACCTCGAGACGTGGGCAACGCGAATGTCTGAGGCAGAATCATGACGAGGTCGACGGGGATTGTGTGAGAGAACGTACGGGAGAACTCCAAGGCGGGACTGAAGGTGCTGGACATTTCTTGTGGGCAGAAACTAATCGACGGGGGTGGTCCGCATATACCAGTTCGCGGGAGGCAAGCAAGAGGGGCTATGGGCAAGATGGATGGCGGACGACTTTTATGGACGAGTCTGCAGAGAGGGGAATATCAAATCTGGCACAGGGTGGCGTGTCGTCCGCGTGGTAGGATTGCAAGAGAACTGGAATCTCCGTATTCTGGATGGGATGAGAACGGAATAGGCGGTTTAGGAGGGGTGTATATACTGATCCGGAACGGAGTGGGTCATTGAGGCGTTTCTCGGAGGACGTTTTGGGAACGTACCAGAGGGGACGCTGAACAAACAAAGCGTCCGTCACAGAAGACGAAGGGGAGGGGGATGAAATTAAATGATGAGACCAAAAGAGGAGAGTGCATGACGAGCTGTCCACCCGAAGTGTGAACGCACTAGCTGTCCCGCACGGACGAGGGACCTCCGGTGGACCAGCGTAGACGAGGGACTGATTGGCTAATTATGGAAGCACACGTTGCACATTCTGCAGGATCTGCGATGTCGCTAAGCTGCGTGAGATCGGGGTGCGGTGTGGTTGGCAGTCTGGAGAGCAGAGTTGGCATGTGCATGTCGCTGAGCTGAATTAGACCCTGCGGCGTGGCTCTCGGAAAGGCTGATGCTGGACCGTGTTCCATTCTCATGAAGGGGACGAGGGCGACGGCACCCTTGATCGCAAAGGTAGGTCGTCTTCTAAACGGTCGCTGGGTCAAATTGGGGCTTCGCAGCGAGCGTTGCACCACGTTCGGGACGAGGACGATAGACTAGCTCGGAGATGCGTCGCTGTCTGCCTGATTGGAGGATAAGACAGTGCGAGCACACGCAGCAATGAACGCCGAGTGGGTGGAGCGAACCAACCACCCACACCGTGCACGACGGTCGCCGAGCTTGGGCCTGAGCGGTTCCGGGCGCGAGACGGGCTCAGGACGAGCACCGGCTAAAGTTGCCCGCACAAACTGAGCCGGCTTTCGCGTGGCCCACGCTCTCACACTTGGCAGAGAGCGCTCCTTGCCTTTCTCCTCCACCTTCCTTCCTTTCCCCCCCCCATGGCCTCTCCGCTGGCCACCGCCGTCCCCCAGGCCACATCCTCGGGGGACCTCACCGACCTCCTCCCCGTCTCATCTCTTGCGCCCACCGACGATGCCGTCCTCGCCGTCCTCAGCGCCCGCTTTCGTGCCGACTTGCCCTACGCAAGAATCGCCACAAGTGCACTCGTCGTCGTCAACCCCTGCAAGACCCTCTCAAACGTCAACGATGCAAGCGCAAAGGAGTACGAGGAGCGCTGCTACAAGGACACCAAGCTTGGCTTGGCGGATTCCCGAAGGCCTCCTCAGCCCCACGTATATGAGCAGGCTGCAAAGATTTACCTTCTCATGAGAAGAAGAGTCAGGTCCCAGGCCGTCATTGCTCGGTGCGCCCCATTTCATTTTCCTCTCTCCTTTTTGACTTCTGTCCCTAGTGGCATCTCCGGCTCTGGAAAGACTGCCAGCACTCGCCTCCTCGCAGATCAAATCCTCCGTCTGTCTGCACACTCAAAGCGCGAGAGTAAGATCGTCGACCAGATCAAGGCCTTCTCCCTCCTCCTCGACTCCTTTGGCAACGCAAAGACTCCCACGAACCCTAACGCCTCACGGCACACACGCTATACCGAACTCCACTTCAACGATCGTGGTCGCATCAGCGCAGCCAAGGTACTTGCCTTTGGTCTAGACAAGTCTCGTCTCGTGCGTCTCTCGCACGATGAGCGCTCCTATCATGTCTTCTACCAGCTTTTGGCTGGTGCAAATCCCTCGGAGAGAGATCACCTCGCGCTAGAGGGCCCTTCCGACTATGCCCTCCTCGTCTCATCCGGCTGTTACCGTCTTCCTGCTGGCCCATTTAGCGATGATGGCATCGCCATGGATGATTTACGGGACGCTTTGAAAACCCTCGGCTTCAAATCCAAGCACGTATCGTCCATCTTCAACGTCTTGGCTGCCATCCTAGTCCTTGGGAATATCGAATTTGGCGAGGCAGATGCTCAGGATGTCCCAGCCTACGTTCTCAACATGCCAGTGCTCCAGCAAGCTGCAAGGCTCCTTGGAGTCTCCTCAGAAGAGCTAGCTGAGGCCTTGACTTGCAAGACGACATACGTCCGCAAGGAACTCCTCACTGTGTTGCTGAGTGTAAAGCAGAGTGCAGCACAGAGAGACCAGCTTGTCCAGGATCTTTACGCCATCCTCTTCGCGTTCGTGGTCGAGACGGCCAATTACAAACTTGCACCTCTCTCGCAGACGCCCTCGTGTTCCGCCACGCAGATCGTGCTTCTTGACCAGCCCGGTTTCCAGACTCGCGGTGCACCGGTTATTGAAGCATCTTCGCCTCTTATCACCGCTCACCTGAGCGGCTTCAACGAATTCTGCTTCAACTTCACCAATGAATTGGTGGAATCACATGTACTTCGCAGCATCTTTGACAATAACTCGGGCTATAATCGCACAATCACCGCTGATGGCATTTCGTTGCCGTCCACCGTAGCAACGGGTAGTACCACCTGTGCTGAACTTCTTCGCGGACCATCTGTCGGCGAGCGTAGCTCTAGGAAACCGGCTGGTCTCCTAGGCGTGCTCGACAAGGCTGCTACATCCTTCAAAGGTGGTCGAAGTGATGCTCAGCGTGACGACGAACTACTGCAGGAGTTGACCTCAAAGTTTGCCGTTCACCCGTCCTTTGTGTCCCCGGCCAACGAAGGAAGGCGGTCGTTCAGCATTAATCACTACGCAGGTTCTTGTTCATACGATGTCGCTAGTTTCGTGGAGAAAGATGCAGATCTCCTTGATCCTTCTTTTGTCACCCTCTTGCGCGGCTCGTCGGATTCTCTGGTTGCCAAGCTCATGTCTGGTCCAAGTTTATCTACAGAGAAACACCAAAGCGATGAAGACACGATCGTTCAGGCACAAGTTTCCTCTCGTCCCCTCCGGAGTGCTACTTCCTTGTCTGGCGCGCAGCCCGAGAACTCCCGTCTTGGTCCTGGCAAAATCTATCCTGTCACCACGCAGTTAAACCAGACGTTATCGGACATCCTATCCAACCTCGAGAACATTCCGCTTTGGACGTTGAATTGCATTCGTCCCAATGACAACGGGTTTTCCAACTCTCTTGATAAGCGTCGTGTTAAAGGGCAAATTCACGCCCTAAACTTGCCAGATATGATCTCCCGGAGATCTGTCGAGTTCGTGGCGGAGTTCGATCAAGCGGAGTTCTGCGAAAGGTATCGCCCGACCATGCGTGGTTCCGATGCGGAACGCATCCGACAGTGTGTTCAATCGAATGGATGGGTAGAAAGTGTGGACTTCGCGCTGGGACGCCAAAAGATATGGTTGTCATATTCTGCATGGAAATCCGTAGAAGACGTCCTGCGTTCTGCCGAGAAGGAGCAGAAGAAGCTTGTCCGCGAAGAATCAGAAGAGGGCGAAAGCGTCGTGGCTGATGACGCGACAGATTACCCTCAAACACCTGCACAAGACAGGCAGCATAGATTTTTCGACGAACGAGCGGTCACCCCGTATCAGGACCTTCCCAGGACGCCAAGTGTTTATGATAGTTACGGCGCTGCTCAAGCTGCCTCTCCCAGCTACCCCTACCCTGAGGAAAGCATGTGGGATAAGAAGGCGGAAAGCTATGATCCTTTGCCTCCTTTACTTCCCAAGGGCGCGGACATACCCGCCGCCAATGTCCCCGGGGCCTTTGAGGAACAGCTCCCCACCACCCGGGTTCGAAGATATTGGCTTTACATTGTCTGGTTCCTCACAGGCCTCGTACCAGGCTTCGTTTTGTCATACGTTGGTCGTATGAAACGCCCCGATGTTCGTCTAGCATGGCGGGAGAAAGTCACCATCTTCGTCCTCATTCTCCTGGCCAACGCCGTGGTGCTGTTCTATATCATCGCCTTCGGTATTATCCTGTGCCCCGATGCCAACTACGCGTGGAATTATGAGGGAGTCGCGCAGCATGATTCGACGTCAGATTTCTGGGTATCTATTCAAGGCAAGGTGTACGATGTCACCAACTTCGTCAAGGGCGACCACAGTGACATCACCGGGGATCCGAGTAACTCTGCGTCTGTGCTGGCGGGTCTAGCGGGCACGGATATGACATACTATTTCCCACCACCTCTGTACCAGGCGTGCGCCGGCCTTGTTAGCGATTCGTCGATGAAGATCGACATCAAGAATGCGTCATCTATGGTTTATCAACAAGCTTCGCACGCCTCTGGCCAAAATGCGCTTGCCAGTACATCAGTCCTCGTTAATGAAAACTGGTACACGCAAACGTACTTACCCGCTGTCAAGCAGTTCTACAAGGGTACGCTGGTTTGGGAGAAAAATGATATCTATGGTCAGGCGAATGACACCAATATTCAGCGGTGGGTACAGTTGTAGCTGCCGCGTGATTGCTCGTTTGACGTTTCTTGTGTAGGATCTGGGGCATTTACGAGAATGCTATCTACGACTTGACCGACTACGTGTATACGATGACAACCACCGAGCTCAACATCGCGAAGTACGACTTCCTGCCATCTAACCTGGTTTCCGTATTCCAGCAGCAAGCCGGCTTGGACGTCACGTCCTCACTTAACAAAGTACTAAATGCCATGGACGAAACAAACAGGACTGCTAGCATGGATTGCTTAAAGAACGCTTTTTACTGGGGCCAGACCGATTTCAGGTACACTCCTCGTTGTCAGGTTCAGAATTACATGCTCTTGGCGTTCTCTAGCCTTATCATGGCATCCATGGTTCTGAAATGTAAGTGACTCCCTTAGCTAAATGGTGTTTTATAATTTTACGCATCGGCTAGTCTTGGCTGCGCTGCAACTTGGAACGAAGCGTTTCCCCGAGCGTTTGGATAAATTCGTGCTCTGTCAGGTCCCATGTTACACTGAGGGCGAGGACTCTCTGCGCGGCACCATCGACTCGCTTGCGGCGTTGGACTATGACGATAAACGGAAGCTAATCTTCATAATCTGTGATGGCAATATCATTGGTAGTGGCAACGATCGGCCCACCCCGGACATTGTGTTGGACATCTTTGGTGTTGATCCATCAGCAAGGAACGCGGAACCTCTCATGTTCAAGTCCGTCGGACAAGGCTCTCAGAAGCTCAACTATGGAAAGGTTTACTCTGGCTTGTACGAATTCGAAGGTCACGTCGTCCCGTACGTCCGATTTACATCTTGCTTTGCCAGTTCCTGATGGTGCCTCTTTCAAGGTATCTGGTTGTAGTCAAGGTCGGTAAACCAACGGAGCGTTCGAAGCCAGGAAACAGAGGGAAGCGTGACAGCCAGATTCTGCTCATGCAGTACCTCAATCGCGTACACTTCGACGCGCCGATGGCACCTCTGGAATTGGAAATATACCATCAAATGCGTCACGTCATTGGTATCGATCCTACGTTCTATGAGTTTATTTTTACTGTCGATGCCGATACTGTCAGTGCCGTCTTTGCGGATATAGACTTGCGGCTAACGCGTACATGTTGTAGGTTGTTACACCTCAATCGCTGAACCGGCTCGTTGCTGCTTCCATCGATGACTCTAATATCATCGGTATTTGTGGCGAGACCAAGTTACAGAACGAGGAGAATTCTTGGTGGACGATGATCCAGGTTAGAGTCCTTGTCCCTACTTTGTTTCTTATTCCATCTCACATATTCTAGGTATATGAATATTACATTTCCCACCACCTCGCAAAGGCATTTGAGAGCCTGTTCGGATCCGTGTCTTGTCTTCCTGGTTGTTTCAGTCTCTACCGCATCCGTACAGCTGACAAAGGGCGTCCGATCTTCATCTCTAACCGTGTCATTGATGAGTACGCTGACCCCAATGTCGATACGCTTCACAAGAAGAACTTGTTCTCGCTTGGTGAAGATCGGTTCTTGACGACGCTCCTGATGAAGCATTTCCCTTCGTTCAAGACCAAATTCCAACCTGATGCGGTCTCTCGTACAATGGCGCCCGTCTCGTGGCGAGTGCTCTTCTCTCAACGTCGTCGTTGGATCAATTCAACCATTCACAACTTGTGCGAGCTTGCCATCTTGCCAGAACTTTGTGGTATTTGTTGTTTCTCGATGCGATTCTTTGTGTATCTGGATCTCATCAGTACACTGGCGAGTATCGTTCATTTTGTAAAGCTGCCCGAATTTTTAATCACCTAATTTGTAGATTCTGCCCGCTACCGTCGTTTATGTATGTTTTCCGAATTGTTGGTTTGGCGCAACGTTTATTTGATCCATAGCTGATTTGGCTGATCATCGAAGTCGCAACTGGACGATCGGCAATACCTATCATCTCCATTGCGATGATTGCTGCGGTGTATGGTTTGCAGGTACGTCACTCTTGTCGACCTAGAGTATATTATGTGAACCGCGATATTTATTACAGGCACTCATTTTTATCATCAAACGAGAGTTCATGCTTGTCGGATGGATGGTTGTATACCTCCTCTCGTTCGTAAACGTCATTTGAATCGTAAATCTCTCTGATGCCGCGTTTAGGTACCCGATTTACAGTTTCTTCTTACCGCTTTACTCTTTCTGGCGCATGGACGAGTTCAGTTGGGGTAACACTCGTGTTGTCCTGGATGACGGAAAGAGCAAGAAGACCGTTGGTGATGCCAATGAGATGAAGTTCAACGAATCCATGATCCCATATAGGAAATGGAGTGGTCAGTGGGATTCGTTGGCTCTTTATTGATGGACTGTTAACTGTGCGTACAGAATACGAAGCCGAAGCGTATGGGGATGGCTTGTCTAGCAATTCCTTTAGCGCAGAGCAGAATCCGAGGAATTCCAAATACCTACCGGCACCTGTACCCCGTCATCCCAACTCACAACACCCATCTGTGTACGAATACCAGTTCGAGGCAGGAGACTATTACCGTGATACCAACGCCATGCAAGATCCCCTCCGAGGTCCTACGTCGCGCCCAGGTTCTCGTGCCGACCATAACAGGGCATCCGCAAACCTGAGGCAATCCACTTTCCGTAGTCCATCACAGGAACGTCTGACGATGGGCACACCAGTCAACCAGTTCGGCACCCTTGGAAGCACCCATGGTAGAACGCCACCGCCGCCGGAGCCCCGCATGACGGTTAACTCGGTGGCGATGAACCGTTCCATGTCACCCGCACTCAATAACATTCGTCCTACCTCTACTTTCTCCATGGCCACGACCGTATTTGCGGGGCCGAGTAACAACCCAAATCCTTCGGACGATGAACTGTACGAAGCTCTCAGAACGTACCTGAGCACTCAGGACTTGATGACTGTGACAAAGAAGTAGGTATATTCTTTTGATTTTGTTATGCTATTACTTACCATGCACATAGAACTGCTCGGGAGGCCATGGCCGCCCGGTACCCAAGGGCGGATTTGACCCCTCGCAAAGACTTCTTGAACCAGTCTATTGACAACATTCTTTCGCATTCGTAGTTATACTTGGACTCGATCGTTTACGGATATTTGCTTTGGCATTCCATTGGCAGGACGGTACTTTCCTTTGACTTTCCTTGGACTCTTTACTACAGTCTTTCGGCATCGCGTCGTACGCTCTTATTTAATCGTTCCACCGTTGCATATCCATTCCGCTTTTGCATGCTCAGGACTCCAATGCATCATAATCGAATAGTTGGACAATTATAATGATGCCAATCACCAGTATCCCAGAAGTAATGTAAAATAAGTTATCAAGACATCGCGTTCTCCATTCACGTCAGTCGGATGACGAAGACCATAAGAACGAATGCAATCAATACAACAATGACGCTCATGATCACCAAACATGTTGTGCCCCCGCTCATTCCTCGGAAATCCCGCAACCGGATCCGTTCTCGTTTCATAAACTCAAAGTTGCCTTCAACCTTTTCCTGCATGGCCACGACCACAGACTTGTCCTTTTCCAACGACTCTGAGAAGTGAGTAGCATTTCTACGGAGCTGTGTCGCCATCAGGGCAAGTTGCTCCGAGAGCTCTTCTTGGAGCACACGCGAGTTCTGGAGGATAGTTGGGGTGGCAGTGATTTTTGAAGAGGATGGAGCGGCTAGAGAAGGCACTGCGGGCACGCTCGACACGCCATGCGATGGACCAGACGCTCGTGTCGGTTCTGGGACGTTTGGTGAGGCGGGGAGGAGGTCCTGTACGTCAGACACGGAGGGAGACGATCCGTTTTCGATGGGAATCAGGGTCGCCTCGACGACAGGCGAACTAGCAGGTTCCGCGGACCTCTTGGTGGGAGATTTGGGCGCCGGAGGAGGTACGGACGGCAGAAGGGGCTTCGGTCTTCGGACCGGGGGTGCTAATTGCTGTTCGTAAATGTGAGATTTTTAGCCCGACCGGGGGCGCTGGAAACGATGGGAAATGGAACTACGTACTTGTTCCACTTGGCGCATGTAGTCCTCGAGGTGTTTGAGCGTTGTTCCAAAATGTTGGTAGCGTCGCTCCTCGGCCCTGCAAGCGGTGCAAGATATTCAGAGATGCAGGGACATTTGGGCGGGCGAGAGCTGGCGTACGCACGGCGTGGGGTCCACACTGTCGAACTCTACATTCTTCAGCAAGAGCCGTGCATGTCGAATTAGCTGGTGGAGGACAGAAGCTTGGTTGACGGCGTCATTCGGGCATGCGCGGGGGACGGTCTCACCTGCAGCATCCCTTGTGCTTTAATCCACGTTTCGCGCTTGAGCGGGTCGCTTTTCGACCAGTCGCCCTCTTGGACGGACTGTTCAAGGCGTTTCATCAACCTTGGGAGGTTAATCCTGTCATGACGGATCTGCTCGTCAGTTCGCATGTCGAGCACGTCGTGGTGGTCGTGACCGCGTCTCCACAGAGAGGGCGAGGTGTATAGCCGTGGGAGTGACCTTCCATTTTTGTCATAGACTCAATCAGAGATCTTTGCGGCCGGTTTGACCTGTTTCCCGACCGTCCCAACTTCGCAAACGGGACATTCAATTGGACCACCCTCGAATTGGCTCGGGCTAGAGCGGACGTCGCAAACATGGCGTCTTCAAGCGCAAACGAACAATTGAAACGCACCAGAACGATGGTCGAACGGGCGACGAGGGAGCCATTCGCTGCGGGACGTGCGGTGAGGCGGATATGACTTGTACGCCCATTCTCTGACCCAACCTGGCGAACGTGTGTACAGCGGAGAGACGCTTTTCAGGACCTCATAGCGCTCACGCATTCCAGCCACCCCTCTCTTAAATCGTATGCAGCGGGTCATATTCATCTCTTCTTCAACGACTTTCCAGATCTGGAGGAGGACGCTATAAACGCCGTGTACGATCTTTGTGAAGACCAGGACCCGAAAGTGTGGCGTGCTGACCTGGCGGGCTTGGTTGTGTGACTGACGTCTGTCTCTAGGTTCGCATGGATGGGTACTATGCCGTGACGCAGGTGTCGTCCGTCCAACACAAGTGGGTCAAGCGGAACGCCGACGTTCTCGTCCAACTACTTCAAAGCGGTAAGTTTTTTCTGACCGCCAGTTCAAGTCATACACCCCATTTCTCCGTCTTGTTCATATCTGGCACGCGTTGCTTGTCGTCGACAGATGATCCGGAAGAAGTCGCGGTCGTGAAACGAGCCCTCTTCAAGCATATCGATATGGATCCCGCACTGACACTCGGCGTGTTATGCGACCAGATCGTTCCACCAGAAGAAGACCCCGATGACGACGAACGACAGACGAGAGAACGATTGCGTTCGCTCGTTTTGTCTTTCTTGGCAACGGACGCAATAAGTGCGATACAAAAATATACTGATCCCCCGGGCTCAGAGGCCGAACACATTCTGGTTACGCAGCTTGTCTTGGTGCGTCCGTGAACTGTGTCCGCTCACGTCGTCTGACTGTCGAGTAGGGTATAAGTAGACTGGACACCGGCGACGTGGATGTGATCGTGAAAGACATTCTCTTACGGCTACCATGCTATCGAGACGGCTCCAGGGGGGACGAGTTGCTTCAAGTTATCCTTGATAAGGCCGAGACATTACTTCATACACGATCGAGTGACCCAGAGCAACTCAAAGTTGCGCTCCACTACTTGTCCGTGGCTCAAATGGCTACCGTCGATTTACACGCCACACCAGCAGCCAAGTTACTCCGATTTTATATTGGTTCTCTAACACGGAAATTAGTCCTTCAGAAGTTCCTTCCGGAGGACCGGATCCAATTAATCTCTTGGATCATGGACACACTATCCGTGAGTGAACGTGAGACTGGTACTCAAACACAGCAAATTGCGCAGCTTCGAAAACAAATTCTCGACGCTAGTTCGATCCTTTTGGAGGTCAGTCTGACGTATATCCACCGGAGCTCTCAAATAAAAGTTGCGTAGGTGTTGTTTGACACCAAGTTGTATAAAGACGACCTATGGCGTAGTGTAAAAAGTATTTTCCAGGCCATCAACGTTGTACGTCTTCCCAAACCGAATGTTGAGGATGAAATAACTCTTTTCAGCGCAAAGAACTGGATAATTGGATATTACCACAATACCTGATTGCTTCTATCAGTAAATTTCTACAAGTTTTATCCCATGGGCAAACGCAAGAGAGCGCCAGCGAAATCCGGGGCCTAATCAGGGTTCGCAGTGGAATGCTTTCCAATCACCATTGACACCCAACATTTCTTTTCTTGGTTTGAGCAGCTACTGACGGGGGTGCAACCGCCGTCGCCGCAAGCGCCCACTCAAGACGTGAAGCCTCAGGCGAAAAATGGAATTGCGTTAGAACGGCCAGCTCACCTACCGCAGCGACCAGTGACCAGTTTTCCACCCTTGTTGGCCCAGCTGGACGTTCCAATGACATGGCCAGCGATAACAACACAGCAACCTGCAATACGAGACGACGCTTCTGGACACCTGCACATCTCGAACATACCGATGTCACCCAAACGACTGAGTAGCGCATCAGAAGACGTGCCATATACAAAGAGGGTGAAGGTGGACTCGAGAGGACAAGACGTACCGACGCCATCGCTACTCAGTCGCATTGCGGATGCCGGAGACGCCAGTTCAGGTGGTAACGTGGACCGCAAAAAGCGGAGAAAGCGTTTCGGGAAGGAACAGTCGCCTGAGCCTGATCGACATCCATCGATAGGCTACAGCATTAAGGGTGCTGCTAGTGCACAGAAGAACGGGAGTGGGACACTGTTAGATAGAATGAGGGACGAGGAGGACAGTTGGTGAACGAGTTAGCGACTAGCTAGTAGGCTAGTTGTATTGCCTTAGTGCACTGCCACAATTGGAATCGTGGGCTGTTGTATGACCAGCACTCGCGCTTGGGCCTAAACTTGAAACATGCCCGAGTCAACTTTACCAGGACTGGATGAGATTTACGACAAAGAGATGAACCTGGCTGATGGTGGCCTGGTGAGGATTGACGCACAAGAGTCACTGATCTGGTTGTCTCACAGCACAGGACTACCGCATACTAGGGAACTACACTAGAGGATATCCTGAATTTCAGGATCGCACACACACCACTGTGGTCTACACGTGCAGCTGCTGACGAGGAGAAATCACAGCTACTCCTTCAAGCCCATCTGTGGTTCCTGCGCGCAGGAGCGAGAACATTGCTGACATCTACGTGGGTGAATCTGTCTACACCGTCGTTCGCTACCGTCCCAAGCTCTCGACCGCAGATACCAAGCTGCTTTCAACACATTCGAACGCGAGGGATACACTCGTGAACAAGCACTGCGCATCATGTCGAACGCTATTTTGATCGCAGCTCGTGCGCGCGCGGTGTTCTGCGCAGAGAACCAGAGCGTGCGACCGCACGAGATCCGCATCATATTGTCACTCGGCACTTATGGAAGCACCGTGTCTCCCATGCAAGATTTCGATGGCATTTTTCCGCCACCCTATGGTCCGAGGGCATACTCGGACACCGGAGAAAACACGACCTCGTTTGGTGACGACACGGAGGGGGTGGAAAGATCCATCCGAGCGCTGAAAGAATTCCACGCGGAACGGCTCCATGCCTACGCGCGAATTCCAGAAGCATGGGCGCTTGTGGACGGCATCGCGTTCGAGACGGTGCCAGTGGCCAGAGAAATCACTGCGATCAGACGTGCGGTTACTTGTGTGGCCGAGTCGTTGCGGGCAGAGGGAAAGCAGATGAAGCCGTGGTGGCTGACTGCTGTGTTTCCGGATGGGCGGTGTGCGGAGACGCACGTTCCGGGTGGAGAACGTATTTGCGCCGCGGAGGTGGCAGACCTCATGGTGCAGGAGGGAACGGACGTGGATGGGAAATCACTGGCTCTTCCGGGTGGAATTGGCTTTAATTGCGTGGCGGTGGAACACCTCCACGGGCTGTTGGACGCATTCGAGGAGGCATGCGCTCGGAGTGTTGGCATCGAGCGGGGGAGATGGCCATGGCTAATTGTCAAGCCAAACGGAAGCAAGGGCGGTTGGGCGGGGAGCGTGGCAAAAAGTATTGGCAAGGCGGGTGGACAGGGTTGGGCGGGGTTGGTCGTCGGGGGCTGTTGCAAAGCCGGCCCGGACGATATTGCCGACTTGGCGTCAAAATTATGACAGAGGCTGTCGAAGCGAACTAATTTCGAGGTTAGTTCGCTTCGCCTCGGAAAAGCGCCACTTCGCGCCAGTTCGACAACACCGA
>JBBPTA010000006.1:45141-66264 GCA_038093915.1 Boletellus aff. emodensis
GTTAATCCGATCCATTGGGGATAGTCATGAGACGGCCAGGATTGGATGCTAAAGGAGTCCCAGTTGCTTGAATCCGACGTGGGACTTGAGGAGAATTATCGACAGTGTTTCTTTAATGCCCTCATCCCGATCTCGAAGCAGTCTGGGTGCTGTCCCCGCAGTATCTACATCACTGAGGGCACAATCAGTGGTCTCGCGCTCCAAAGCCAGGGTAGATTCGGTGTCGTTTCCAAAGGCAGACTTGGTTCTCGTAGCGAATCTCGTTTAGTTGCCGTAAAGACCCTCCAATGGAATGACACAAATCTCCCTGATTACATCGAGGTGATGATTTAGTTTGACTTGCACAACGGACACCTCTGACGGACCCTTCAATGATGCACGCAGCAGGTCTCCAGGGAAGCCATCGTCTGGAGGTATCTACGTCATCCCAACTGCTTGCCACTCTACGGGGTCTATGACATGGTTACACAAGGACAGAATACCAGTATCCACTTGTCTCACCCTGGATGGACCAAGGAACCCTACTGGTGTATCTCGGACGCCACCCTGAAGCAAGCCGAACGAAGCCGGTAGGCTCATGCTGTTTTCGTCAGTGCAACTTCTGCCCATCAATTGCCCAGATATTGGACGTGGTCAGGGGTCTGAATTACTTGCACACGATGAACCTCCTGTAGCTCATCGAGATATCAAACCGGTATGCTTTACTCTTTCTCCTCGGACTGAGTTTTTAGTCTTATTTTGTGCTGCAGGAGAATATCCTCATCACAAGCAAAGGACATGCGTGTCTCGCAGACTTTGGACTTTCTACCTTTGACACGACTAATAACCTACATTCCGCTGCATCCAAGGACCGCATGGGTACATCCAATTACATGGTCCCAGAGATCTTCAATGCAGATGGACGCACGTTGAACAAACGAGCATGCGATATGTATGCGTTGGGTTGTACCATTTATGCAGTACGTGGACGATTCCTGTCGACCAACAACGCCTCATCAGACCCTATAGGCGTACATGGGTAAAGCCCTATTCTCTGCTAGGGTGAAACGTCCGAAGTTTCCAGTGGTCAAGATCCCACCTGACATGTGGAGTTTTGTCAAGAATCTGTGGGATTCGAAACCATCCGAGCGCCTGACGGCTGAAATGGCTGTGAGTTGGATGGAGACGAAGGCTTCCGACGAAGACATTGACTTGAAACCCGGTTCGCTCGATGAGGAAGAATGGAAGTGGAAGGGTCAGCCGGATGATAAAAGTTTGTGGCATGTCTCCCTTTGAAATAAGGTTATGAAGCGGAGGGCCTGAGGTTTGGAACTGGTCAATAAAGTCCGTGGCAAGCTGTCGGATGATATCGAGGTGAATACTCGTGAGATATGGTGTATAGTTGGTATCGAAGTTGGGATATCAAGCCATCGACGCTTAGCTTTTGAGGTTGTTGAGAAGTAAGGGTGACCGACCGACTTAAAGCCTTCAGATCGGATCCACTGGCCCAGAGGGGGCTCATTCAACTATGTCAAACTTGGTGGAAAGCTAAGTGCCATGTAGCTGAGACTCGTTTGGAGAGGTAGAACCAACGAGACCTTTGCGTCGCACGCCATCCACCTCCTTCGTGTCGATACATCAAGTGTTTCGAGTGCGAGGTCCTAGAGTCGTCTCTTTACCCTTCGTCTTCGGTAACTGCTTTGTTTCCGAGCACCATTCCTCGTGGTGGTCGTACCCTCTACGTCACCCCACCATCTCTTCATTGACCGCTGATGCTGTAGTTCCGGTGGTCTGCGGGGAGAGGTCACCGCTGCAGGATTGAAGTGTCTATTGCAATTTGACATTGCCCATTTTTTCATGCAGAAGGTCCTGGACGGCGTCTGCTTGGTGGAAATTTGATAGGTGCGAAACAAGCGGCGCTCTGAAATGCATTCCATGGCGCAATCGAATGGAAGCTTGCGTCCAGACACCTCGTTGACGACGGACATTTGGCTGCAAAGGCGCGAGGATGGCGGGATTTCGAAACTTGGCGGAACGTGTCACAGCACCTGGCCGGCCAACGTCAGAAAAACGCTGCGCTTGGTTGGTGATGTTCAACGTTCGAACGTTCGGCGCGGCACGTGTCCATGATCTGCTGATTATCCTCGTTCTCAGCGATATCGCGCGTCTTCCATCAGAACGGCCGACACTGGACCCGCGTTCCCTGCATCAGATCAGGAAGTCGATGCCGCTGGCATTGGCCACGTCGAGTCATTCCAAGTATGCCTCTACCTCCCGGCAGGGACGATTTCTCGAGTGGGCTAGTATCCCGTACAGCGAGACCATCTTTATCAAGTGACGTTGGCAATCCAGTGTTCATGCAACAGCGCCGCTGGACGTTTTAACGTTTTTTTTTTCATTGGCAATCAATTGACGAGGGAACTCGTCCACGCCCGTTTCCCCGGGCGCCACGGTTTCTTTTACTTCCCGGATAGATCGCTTGAAAGATTCATCATCCGACGACCATGACACACATTCCCTTGGCCCCGTGTGCGCCCAATTGTTGGCTACCAGTGTGTCCAGTTGTATCGATAAATGTCAGGATGGGCGAGAACCGCACCTTCATCTGGCAGTTGGCTTCAAGGGTATGTTTGACTCGTTTAGATGGGTTTCCCTCAAGTTTGTTAATCAAGTGACTCGCATTTCTGGTCTAGTGCCACACTAAGGACACGCTTGTATCCTTGTGGCTTGCCAGTAACATGGCGTTCCCTTCCATTGGCTTGACTCGAGGGATCCCAGTGTGTTCATTTGTGCAGCAGGGGTGCAAGAGTCGGCACTTGTATTGCTCCTGCCATCCGGCCGCGTGCGCAGGACTCGTTCCATGGGACCACTGAACCGCCACCTGCAGGAAAATGCTGTTCAATACAAGGGCCTCGTGGTCGGGCTATCACCACGCTGCATCAACGGACGAGCAGGGTCACAGGCCTATTTTAGAAAGCGGCGCCAACTTTATCGTCTTGCTCACAGCTAGGCCAAACCGGTCCGCAAAAACGTTCGTAAGTTGGAGGCAACGTGGTCGCGTTAGCGCTCAATGATAACTTATCAGTTGGTGGTGCTTCAGCCCCTTTCGTCATTACAAGCGCTAGAATCCGGATATTTCCACTGACAACGGACACAGCACAGGCCCAACGTTCTATCGGGTTCAACCTAACCGGACAGAGTCCACTCTCGCCTCTGTTGCTCTCCCCGAGCCGTACGGCGGGGGAACTGCAGACCTCGTGTATAAAAGCATGGATCATGCTTTCCCTACTTCCAACCGCCCATCTCAAGTCGTGCACTGAACACCAACCGAACAGGGATACCCACCAACCATAGTAAGCATCGTGTCTTCGGTATAGATCTTCTTCCCAAAATGAACAACACCTTTAGATGTCTCAGGAAACGCTGGTCTCAGATAACCTTCCATCTCATCAGACCCATCGGGCATACTCTCCCAACATCCTCGTTGTCGGCGAGACAGGGGTGGGAAAAAGCTCGGTTATCAACCTCATTGCTGGTGAAGAGCTAGCAGGCGTATCGTCGGGTGCGAGCGGTTGCACGATGCAAGCCACCTCATACGACATCGCGCTCGAAGATAACCAAGAAGTTGGTCACCACATCCGTCTCTTCGACACGGTCGGACTGAACGAGCCGAGCCTGAGCAAGGACGACTACTTCGCTGCGGTCGAGAAAGCCAACGTGCTGATCACCCAGCTCCAGCGCACGGGTGGCATCCGCCTCCTTGTATTCTGCATCCGTGCAGGCAGAATCACATCTGTCACACAAACAAACTACCGCTTGTTCTGCGACATCCTGTGTCAGAACCGGGTTCCCGTCGCGTTCGTCATTACCGGAGTGGAGAACGAGCGTCCGATGGAGGGCTGGTGGAAGAGGAACGCTGCCTCGTTCGCCAAGGCCAACCTCTCGTGCACTTCCCACGTCTGTGTTACGGGCACGCGAGGGTTGAATGGCGTGTACGCCCGCGAGTATGCGGAATCGCAGAACGCCATCCGTAACATGCTTTTAGGGCACATGTCGAGGCCCTCATGGAAGCCCGAGCGTACGGGGTGGTTCATTCATCTGGCTGGCACGTTGTTGAAATGGGTGGCAAAAGTCAGGGACAGCAAGCGGCACCTCGCTGGGCGCTCGATTCAGAGGACGTTGACGGTGAAGGAGTTGGCACAGCGTCTCGAAGACAGATGCAATTTCGATCACGAGAAGGCGGTCGAGCTGGCCGGCAGGATCTGGGCCAAGCGTGTGGAATATGATGCTGAGTATGATTTTGTGAAAGCGGAGGACGCGGGCGATCATTCTAACATTCGAAATTAATGGAGCTCGACAACATTAAGCTATACTTACTATGTAGGATATATCGTTCCTGCTCCTTACCTCTGTAGACTTATCGGTATAATATATGCATGAGCCCCGGATCATCGTCATGCATGGGCTAGAGCCTTAGGTCCGTTATCATTTTCCAACTACGTACCACGTGTGATGTCCACTGGATGAGGCTACACGTGCTTCGTCGGATACTCCAACAACACATGGACCGCGCTAGTGGAACACCGCGAACCATCTCACTCATCGTCAGTCCCATTGCAGGCGGGGGAATCGCCTCATCTCCCATGCATATTCGATCCACGGTCGTAGTGGCGTGGGACTGCGATCCACCGCAAAGGACGCTAGTAGCCCGGTCACCCCCTATCGTAACGATGGTCTCTTCGGGGAGACTTGTCGTCCCAAACTCGGGCACAATTCGAGTGGAGCACATACTACGTGTCACACCGACGGGAGACACCAAGGTGTCTACCGCCCGTCTCGATTTTTTTTTCGCGATTCTATCTGAACACCGTTCCCAAAGGAAAAAAAAAGTAATGAATAATGAAACGAGCGCCGAGAGAGTGGAACAAGTCGCGACCGGCAGACAATAGTGAGACACGTCCGGCTTTGGACTTGGAGGCCGCATCAGGGGTATATTCAGTAAAGTTCACACTTGACGTTGTCCTCAATCAGGAACTTGCGACGCACCGCTGACCGTGTCAGTCACTGAACACTGCCTTTCCGCCGAGTATGCATAGCACTGCCATGATGATGCCGGTCAGTAAAATATATCCGTCAAGTCTGCGGAGAACTCGTCATTCAGAGTCATCTTCCCACCCCAACAAAGGCCGAGACGAAACTTTTCCCTGTATTTTAGTATTCGCCATGCCACTCGAAAGGTTCTGCGGTCACAAGTGTACCGTATAGTCCACAGAATTATACTCACCACGTGAAAGCAAGGGCTTTGTTGGCTTCACGGTAGCAATTGTTATATTGCTGAATCGCATAGCAAGACATATCCTAAGCGCGAGTATCCGAAAGAATGACTCGTGCCACGACTCCAAGAGCACCGGATCTTGCCCCGCCAGACGTTGGGAGGCTGCTGACGTTGAACACCGTACACCGATCATGTCAATCCCACATCATCGCGTGGATTAGCAGAGACAGTAGAATGCCGACCGATAACACAGATAGGACTTGAAATACATGGGGATTAACGCCTATTCGTCTTCCCAGCCTTTCGTTTGCCAGCAAACAGGTGTTTGGGCTAAATCCACCAACGTCAGCGTTGGAAACCCTTACCGCATGCATTGGAAGAAGAACCTTTTTGACCCTGATAGCGCGATCACTCTCTCCAGCTTTGGCATGCATGTTACGCTCGCGTTGACCCAAGTTACGCAGCTTGATGGCTTTGGATGCTTGCTAGTGATATATCGAATCAAGACCAACATATCATGATGAGTAATGTAGAATCTCTGTACCTGGTCATCTCGCAAACCTGCAAGCTGCCGGTTCGTTCGTGGTGCTCTCGAGTTCTTCGCGATCACAGTTCCGGCGTTACCCTTGGCGCGTTTGCTGGAGGGCGGTTCCTCTCCATCGACGTCCATCCAACCACCTTCATCGTTATCTGCACCCTCTTCGACATGGTCCATATGCACATCCACGTCCATGTCAGTATCTGCCCTCTTCCGCTTCGCAGCTTGCAACTTTGCCAGCATTCTGGCGCGCGCTTCTATGTTACTTGGATCATAGCCAGCCTTCCTTAATTCCGTCGATAGCTCGCTGAGTGTCCGAAGACCGGCCGTCCGTGGAAGGCGCGCTTGATTCTTTCTCGACTTTTTGATACTTTGAGAACGAATCTTGTAAGCAAGCGCCTTTCGAGCTTCAGCTTCCTCGCGCTCATCCTCGGAGTCAAACTGCAGCAAGCTCGGGTCAGGGTACAGCACGGCTGCCAGGTAAGGATATATACCATATCTTCCTCGCTATCGTAGTAGCCATCTGCTTGCAGTTTTTCTTCCTCGCGCTCGAGGGCTTCGAGTTTCTCGGCAATGTCTGGATCAATAAAGTCCGCAACGTTCTTGCCGTCCACGATCTCTGGCACAGTGTCGAACTTCCAATCATCGTTCGCCAGCAGATAGTTGGCTGGAAAAATACCGTTCAAACGATCAACCGAGAAGTCATGAACGTTGCGACATACTCTTCAAGTTGATGCTAAAGATGCCATCGCGCTCCTCCTCCTCTTCGATGTCGCGAAGGAGTTTCTTCTTGTCAGGGTCGTTTTTGTCGTACTTCCTGCGCTCCTTCACCGAGTCGGGAACGAAGGGTGCACGAACCATATCATCTCGGGGGACAGGTTGTGCAACATGGATTCGGTTGATAATGGAGTTGATTTTGCTCCCCTTGAACTTCAAGTCGACGCGATGGGCAAGGAGAGCATCGCAAGCTTTGTTTTTGAGTTCCATAACGCCTTCCTCGGAGTAACACGACACCTGGATACAGTACACGTTCTCTGAATCGATGATCTCCTGCACGAGCGCCCGATTTTCTGGTGTAAGCTCTTCCAGACGCATCACGTCGATTTTGTTAATGACGAGCATCACCGGTTTACCGGTAAAAAGTGGTTTAATAGAATGGAAGAGTTTACACTAGAACGTGTTAAACAGGTACTATGCGCGGTGGAAAAGCTCACTTGTGCTTCCACTGTATAACCACATTGTTCACTCGGGTCCATAAAGTACAGTACGCAACTTTTCAAGTGCGCCAGCGCAGTAATACTTTGCATTTCGATCGTATTCATCTCCTCGAGGGGATGGTCCAATATACCGGGGGTATCGATAACTTGCCATCGCAAATACTTGTAGTCTAGATGGCCGACAAAAAGTGACTTTGTGGTGAAGGCATACGGCTGGACGTCAACGTCGGCTCGAGTGACCTTGTTCATAAAGGACGATTTTCCGACGTTCGGGTAACCGCAAATGAGGAGGGTCCGCGTGTTGGGATCTATCGCGGGGAGACGGGAAATATGCTGCCGGACTTGCTCAAGGTAAGCTAACGGGTCCTTTTGTCTCCGCATGACGGTAGCCATCCTGAGACGTGTCATATCAAGTAACGTACAAAGGTGTGGATCTTCCCAAAAGACTCACCGACCCAATGCAGCCGTTTTAAGTTGCTTGCACCGATACAAGCTATCCCCGAATTTGAGCAAGCGTACATAGTCCTTGGCTATTTGATCGATCAGATGCCGGGCGGTTCGAAGCTGCCCGAGTGCGAGCTTGTAGTGATTTTTGTCATACAGTACGTTCATGAGGGATGCAAGGAAGGGGTGGAGATCCTATGCGAGCGCGTTCACCGGTTCAATCAGATCAATCATTGGGAGGACTCACATCGAGGATCGGGAATTCGGAAAGAATAGCACCAAGCTTCTCGTCGAAAGAGTCTTGGGTGAATTTAACCTTTCGCATGTAGAAATTTCGTATGCGACTAATTTTGAAGTTTTTATGAATCACCTAGAACAATGTGAACTGCCTGAACCCCGGGTTATGCATGTAAGCATACAGTCGGTGTTTTACGCTGAGTCCTGGATAGCACGATATCCAAAAAATCTGCTGCTGTAGGTACAGGGGCTATTGCTTTCAACCCGCTCGTCGACATCGTGATAAAGTGCAGAAAAGCGATGAGCTGGGCAAAGATAAAAGTGATTACTGGTAAGCGGTCGTAACTGATTTCTCTTGGACCACGTGATGAACATGTTGTATTACATAATATGGGAGTAAGAATATTCCTACAGCATGTGAGTGGCTACTCGACAAGAGATCCATGAAAAGCTACGGTGGTATCGAAAGGAGGGGTAACTAGTAGCAGTAGTACTAAAAGAATAGAAAGTAATGTTCACTGAGCGCGTAGCCAATATCCGACTACCAGGTAGAGGACCAACAAGGTCGAGACCAATTCTATGCGAGACCAGTCCTCGCGATGTGTGAACGGATGATGGCTTCGCCAACTGTGTCCCATTTATACTCAGCCCACATACTTGAAAAGAGGATGAAAATGGACTTACCGTTGACAATGATTGCCTGAGTGGCCCGAATATCCTGCGAAACGTTGCCAGACCCGAATATAGGACAGGGAAGTTGCACGTACAAGCATAGAAGTGAAGTGCTGCAGAAACCCATCAATACATCAAGCCGATCAAGACACTTGTAGCTACGCACTGCGTATAACGCTCTACGACCGATATCATTGCGCCTGTGCACTTGGATAAAATGGGCGCGGAAATATTCCGATACGTCGGAGAACGTATTTGGACGATCACCATAAGATGTGATGCTGCGCAACCCAAAAGGTCATGAGATGAATATGATCGAATAGATACCACGGAAAAGGGATATCACGCACTACTTCCGGACCTTGCTACCGGCTTCCAGCTTTTTCTTCAAAAGATCCGTCTGCACAGATCAGGAATCAGTGGTGACGAAAAACATGGCTCGTCAAGCAGATACCTTGTTGAGTAGAAGGACCAGATGTGAATTCTTTAAAAGTTTATTTGAACATATAGCTGTGAAAAGTTGGAGTGAGTCATCCACTCTGTTCGTCCGCGCATCCTCCTCAAGGTACTGGAAATCGGATTTAGCACAAGGCAACGCAGTTGCGCTGACCGTCAGATATAGGAATGCACACCTGATCGAATGCACTGATAGGAGCCAAGAAGATGATCGCTGTAGCTGAAAGAAGCAAGAAAGTGTAGGGGTTAGATTATGAGGATAGCAACCAATGCTATGCGGTCGCCGTTCGGCAACGCACAGACAGCAGAGAAGGGATGCATCAACATACCATCGTCAAAGTAGGGGACCCAGGCATGCCTCTGATGTTCAAATATGAAAGATGAGATGTATCGAGACCATGACATCAGCCCGACTTGCCTGACCACGCTAGGGAAGAGGAAGTGTATCAATGGCCACGAGAAAACCTCGACTGATGATAAGGCAAATGCTCACTGCGCCACCAACGTCGTACATGAGCCAATTGTATCGAGAACCACAAAGCTCGACATCAAAGGAGTGTTCAGCAACGCCCAAAGTTTGCAATCGAACGTTGAGCAAATCGGCTGTGTAAACTGGATCAACACAGACACTACCTTGTCAAGAAAAAGCCATGCCTGTGGTTGGCAAATAGTCTGGTTGTGCGATCCGTTTCACGCTGTCCAAGAAACTGGGCCAGAAATGAGCGAAGGGCAAGAGATCGAGAGGAGTGACTTACAACGGTGCTGATTCATCGAGTCGTATTCTGCGATTGTTCAACAATATCCGGACGGCAGGGTGTTTCCAAAGTTCATCAACTTCATCTTGAGTAGCATTAAGTGTTCTCGAAGCGAGGTTCGTAACATGAGCGACGGCGGGAGATGGACCACCAGTTGCTGGGACTGCCCTACTGCGATTTGGAGATAGTGGGGTGACGAGGGCCTGCCATCCTGCGCGAACATAAACGCCCGTGCGACCGCCAGTGACCGAGATCCCGCCACTTAGTTCGGACGCGAGAGAGTCCTCCATGGAGATAAGTGCGACTAGTTTTGATCTTAGCTGGGACACTTCGCCGCTGACGTTGCCGAGGGGCGCCAGAGCATGTGCTACGGCCTGGCCCTCTGTCGAGGTATCAGCACCCACGTTTGCGAGTTCATGATCGAGTTCGTCGAGGATCATTCGCACAGCCTTGATGATGTTGAAGTAGACGACGGGTCGCCACGACGGCCGCTCGTGTTCGAGTGTCTGATGGGCATAGTATATCTGGAATTGCTTTTGGAGGGTGGACTTGCCGGACTCGGCTTGGCCGAGGAGCATGACTGAAATACGGCGCGAGTGAGTGGGATGCGTGCTCGGCGGCTACATCGATGACGGTACCCTTGACTTGTTTTTTCTGTGTATCCCTGAGGCGTGCCCAATCGCGCTGCAAGTGCTGTTGAGGGACGGTGGAAGACAAAGGGGGGAGACCAACCCTGAGCTCCTCGTCTATTCTCTGGCTGATGCGGGCGGCGTCTTCGTCATAAAAACGGGAGGCCTTTGAGGTGCCGCCGACGGACTGGAGGAGGACTGGCTCTGAGGAGGAGTAGGAGTGGCCGACTCGTCTGTTCATGTTGGGCAGCTCAGACGGTCGCGATGGTAAAGGCTGAGCGCCACGCCTTAATTGCGTTCCCGACCAGCAGAGTCCCACGTATGTACAGGCGGGGCGAAGAAGCTGATCAGTCGTACTGCCCCATCAAACTTGTCGGTCACTTTGGCAATTGTCGCAACCGCCACCCGGTTCCTGGAGTGTCCATGTCGAGCCGGACAGCTGCTCCTCACCGTCACATTGTCCCCATCCTGCAGCCGTCTCGGGCCCCGTCGGACCTCCTGACGCCCAGATGCGCGTACAGGACCCGCAGATCTTCCGGTCCACACCGGCCACCTTGCCACCTCAAGCCGCATCACGCAAGCTCCGGGCCACCGTCCACAAGTGCTGTCACCTTCCCGACAATCACCGCCAGCCTTAAGTCGCACACCGCTTCGCTGCGTATAGCCTCTCCACGCGTCACGTTGTGCACCGATATGTTCATATGAAGTCCTTTTCCACGCCGGTCCTCCTACCGTTGAGTCACTGTCTCACCATGCGGTTAACTGAGCCTTTTCAAAGCGGAGCGGAGATCATTATCCACACGGAAATAAGCCAAGACCGCGATGCCTACCTGAACATTCTGGAGGCTCGCACGATGAGATGTTGCTGCATGGCAGTCAAAACAAGCTGTCGTTATTTTTGGGGCCGCATTCTGATGGATTGCAGGCGCATCAGAATAGGCCATCGCTGGTTGGCTCGCCGTCCCACAGTGGCCGCTAGCTGACGGGTTCGGACGAACCTCTGAAAGTTTGCACCGCCTTGTCATGTAATTCGAACGGGTCAATGTTTCAATCCCTAAAATGCCACGTCACGTTTTAACCATATCAGTAATGGTGCCGTCCCAGTCCCAAGGCTGTGCGCGATTAAACGGAGATCGCATGAAAGACACCGATAAAAGTTCTGATCGCGCGCACGCGGCAAGTGTGAGTGGGCATTCTAAGAATCTGATCTCAGACCCGAGTCAGTGCACAACCAGGTGTCTAGTGAGACGTGTTTCATTATCAAGGATGAACTATACGACCAGCGACGACCAACGCCCTAACCCGAGTTACATTTGGGCGCTTTCTGAACCTTGCCAACGGATCGATCCGCAGTATATGAAACCAGAGTGTCATTCCTACCGCGACGCGGCTTACAAGTGCTGCAAGTACTTGGGGCTGAAACACGCACACAGCTCCTGGGTGGGGCTAGTCTTGTTGAGGATAAAGTTCGGGAGAGACCGCTGCAGGAGATAGTGCACTGGTGAAGCTAGTTGCCAGTATATTATTTCTATTCGTCATGTCTTCGGGAGTAAAACGTCACCGAGTCCACTACAGTATGTAGCCCCGATGGAAGCCTAAAAGAACGGGCTCGCGTCCGACCTGAGGGAACTTCTTGTACTCTGGCACTTGACGTCGGCTCAGAGAATGTCGAGACAGGCACCAAGACAGCCTCGTGCTCTTGTCCATCTGACGACGGAGAACGTGGACGATATCCGCTCGGGGAACGGGCTCTCGTGTGCTTGCCAGTACCAGAGCACCAGCATCGCCGGCCCAAGCGGGCGTTCAATTTGGTTTTGCTGATTCAGACTCTGGTCCAGCACGGGAACCACGACGTGTGCTACTTGAGAGATGGTCGCAGCAGCCCAAGCAGAGAAGCATCTGCTATGGCATCCACGTCGACTGCACAAGTTCGTCGTGGGTGGGGGTTCCCAGATGTCGATGTACGAGTGGGCAGCAGATCGTTCAGAAATACGGCACCTAAGCTCCCAATGTGACCTCTCGTTCATGAAGGTGAGCATATCACAGCTCGTCTGCCCAACTTGAATGTGTCAACCATGGCCAGTGCTTTGCGTGGTCACCAGATCCTTCCTTCGAGGATCTGTTTGCTATCGGGCTCACTTCTGGACGTGTCGACCTCGTTCGCCTGGAAGCGACGAAAGCAGCCCGGAACGGCGTCCTCTCCAGTGGCCCCGTCGTCTCTCTTACCGTGCGCAACTCGCGGTCATGCAATGCATTAGCTTTCTGTGAGGCCGACCCAAATTACCTCGCAGTCGGCCTCGACAAAGTCCGTGGGGATGCTAGCCTCACTATCTGGGACGTACAGTCCTGCATCCCGACTCTGTCAATGACCGGCAATGCCCTATCGGACGAAGTGAGCGTCACCCGACCGCATCCTCGGGTGGCCAGGGCAGACTTTGGCCCAAGAGCCGACCCGCGCATCTTACAACAGCACGCTCAGACCGAGGTGGTCTCGGCGTTGGCTTTTTTGCCACAGTCCACCCACCTGTTGTTGGCTGGCATATCTGCCCGATGGCTACGTTTATTCGATCTGCGTACTTCGGCCCCGCCTACAACAAACGTGGCGAGCAAAGTGTCGGGAATAGCTACCAATCCTGCAGACGCTAACCAGATAGCATGCTGCGGCGACGCTACTGTCACCGTCTGGGATATGCGGAGGCTTTCTAACCCGCTCCTCACATTCTCTGAAAGGGATGCCGCAGCCGACGGCGCGCGAACTCGCCTTGGTTCCATCATACATCGCATTGAATTCTCGGGCATTCGTAGAGGGCAGCTGGCAACGATGGAGAAGGATTCGACGTACGTACGGTTCTGGGATCTCCAACACGCTCAGGCTGTGGATGGATTTTCCGACGGAGATCGGTCAAGGGATCTGCTGCATTCGCGCGTACCTCGCAGGTCCTGGACCAACTTGTCATGGGCTTCTTCTGCGTCCGGCATCAAGCAAACCTTGTCCGAACTACTGGAGCCTTCTGTATTAGTCCTCGCCGACACTCACCGAAGTGAGCGCGCGATACATCTCGGCCGGTACTTGGGTGGCTCACACGTTAACAGCGAAACGTTTTGGTCGCCCTCTCGCATCATTTACGCTCGTGCCTCACACGCATCCGTTCTCGTTGACCTCCGAGGTCATGGTGGTCAACAAGGAAGGGGATTTGGAATTGTATGCTGTGCATGATGCGCCGAAGCAAGTGGCGTGGAGCGCACGCGGGGATCTTGCATTTGGCGTCGGACGGTCGCACAAACTTATTCCCGGATTCCAAGACAAGGAACTTTCCCCACCACCTTTGGATGTCTCTAATACCACGGACGATCGGTTCGCCTCAGGCAGCCGGCCTAGGGCGACCAGTCTGGATTTCGCGAGCAACAGACGGGATGATAGACTTCCGTCTGGTAGCCATGGGAGCCCAGGGAACGGGAAGCACCCAAAGTCACGGACATTTAGCCCGGCATCATTCCGTCACTACCCCCTGGAGCCATCGACGGTGCGAAATGACGCATCATTGCTTACTGCACGGATGCTCGAGCAGCCGAGCCGGCGTGCAGTGAGCAGCGAAGAGGGGAGGAAGAAAATTCATATCCCGGTTGACAAACCCACAACGTCAAAGAGTAAAAGGCATTCCTTGCGCACAATCCATCAAATCGTCGAAGATGACATCTCTATGGTGATGAGGTACAGGGTAATCTGTGGCTATGGAATCAAAAATGTGTGTCTTCAGCCGGCAGCATCTACTGACATGTGACCCACCATGGCAGGCTTCTAACAACGCCGACATAATTCAAGACGGTCTATCTGGTCCATTGTCTACGCTCTGGAGATGGATACGTCGTATGTTGGACCGGTCCATTCCTCTCGGGGTGCTTACACGTTTTTTTTCCAGATTCGAGAGACATTGTACGCAAACCCACATCGAGGATCCATGGATACGATTTCTCGAATCAAGGGCTGATGGGGATATGGGAAGGCTTCCAGGGCTTGCCTCAATTAGTAGATGCTAAGAATTCCACGGGCCAACTGAGCGACTTGCATTTGGCGCCTCCCGCCTTCGATTCAAGCTCTGCGTCAACTCTGGGCCTACATTCTACCTTCTCTCAGTCTTTCGAGGATTTATCCTATGGAGACTTCAATGCTGCGATTGCCGCGATTTTAGCCCGACAGGGTGTAGAGAAGCCATCTTGGTCTCCAGCATTACGGACGAACAAATTGTCACAGCGAGAGTTGGCCCTCCAGTTGTGTGGGTGGTATTTGAGAGACGATGAGCTCTCAGACGCGATCAAAAGGTATGGATTTGCGTTAGCAATGCATATATCTTGTCTGAGCAGAGCATACAGATGGGAAAAGGACGGACAACAGTCTCGTGCTGCCTGTTGGCTAGTATTCACGAGACAGTACACCAGGGCGCTTGAATTGCTCATGCGCAGCAAAGGTACGCTCTCGATGCGACGATATCTCGATTCCCCCGCTTCAATTACAGCCCGGCTCAGACGAGATGCACCACTTGATGACCGGGACGCTTGCTGCGCTCATTCCGGGAAGCACTACGAGCAGCGAGTTGCGCGACCATTCTGAGCGATTAATCGTCCGGTTGCAAGATCCTTATTTCCGCGCCATGTTGACGCAGCTGACGTCGAAAGACTGGTCCGAGGTGCTCGAGGAGGAGGCTCTTCCTCTTCAGGAGCGTCTTGCCATTGCTTTCCAATTCCTCGAAGATAGGGCATTATCGCTGTACCTTCATCGCACTGCCGAGAGGGCGTCTGCAAAAGGGGATATTGAAGGCCTCGTCATTACTGGGCTCACACCGGGCGGGATGGATATCCTGCAAAATTACGTTGATCGGACGGGGGACGTTCAGACTGCAGCTATTCTCTCGTGTTACGTCTGCCCGGCAAAGTTTTCGGATAAGAGAGCCGAGCGGTGGTTGGAAGCATACCGGGATTTGCTCGATGGGTTCCGGCTATTCCACCAGAGGGTCAGCTTCGATATAGAGCGCGGAGAAATTTTGCAGGAAGCCGTGCAGAACGGCGACTTGCCACCACTTGAGTGGGCACCGAGACATGTTCTCATACGGTGCAACTATTGTTCCAAGCCGATGAACCCTTTGACCGCAGACACGACGAACAAGAGTCGGGTGAGCAATGGATACGATTGGATAGATGGCCTTTGTTGAACTGAAGCAACTAGCCCACTGCTTGTCCGAACTGCAACCGCGCACTTCCACGATGCTCTGTCTGTTTGATGACGCTAAGCATGACGCTGGACGCAAACCGCAATGCCGAACTCCTGAACACGCAAGTTGCTTTCAAAGGTATGCTGAATCGTCCTCATCCGTTGATTGCTATATAAACATGACGTGCGAGTAGACACGATCGAGGACGCTATCATCATCTGCCAAACGTGCAGACACGGTGGCCATGCATCGCACATTCTGGACTGGTTTTTTGGCGAAGAAGGGAGCCGCGCGCGAGGAGTATGTCCTGTTGCGGATTGCGACTGTCATTGCGGAGAGGAGTTCTAGACACAGACTCTTGCTGCGCACCGTGTCCACAAGCAGTATTCAATCATTGTAGTATCCGTATTGTCGAAGTACATGTAGCTTGCACCACTATCTAGAAGACCATCATGGCTTAGTGCATGTGGCAATAAGCATAGTGCTGCTAGCGAAAGCGAAGCCGTCTATTCGGTCTGTGCCGGATAATAATGGCCCCTTGCTTGCAGGTTGGCGAAAGAGCGATAAGGAATCCGGCAGGTGTTGAATCGAAGTGCGACTCGGACGTGTTTTGTATATTTTGTTTGGCGTTGTATGCGCAGCGTGGCTCGGTGATGTCCGGTGGTGCCTCGCCAGCGTCCAACACATGTCCCCTGCACGCAACCTCGTTGAACGAATTGGTCGTCCTCTGCACGAGGACCTCGTTGAATGTGTCGTGACTTGGGACGTATTTGCGTCACTGGCTTTACTGAGCCACGATACATCCTACCCTACATCTGCCTATTTGGATAGCACATAGGTTTGCCATCCAAAGTACGCCGACCCACTCGATTTGAACCTCGGGACGAAAAGTGAGTGTGTTGCTTGACAAGGTGCGGTTCACTTCGACACCCTCTGCCAACCAGCCTCACTCCTCGTGCATCTGTCCAGCAGATACCCGTATCACCTCGAGAAAATGGCCACTATTCGTTGCATCTATTGTAAACTGGACTTCCCACAGAGCGAATACCAGCCCCACCTACTAGAAAAGCACACCATCCCCAGCGTGCAGGACGTGTACTCGGCCTACCAAACCTACAATTCTTATTATGGAGCGCACCTTCAGTCGCGTCCAGTCCGGGCCTCTGCCGCGCCCAGGCCCCCTTCTCGCGTGTCCACCTCCTCCGATGCCACCCTTCAGGGTACCGACACCAACTCGGATAAAATGAGCACGTCGTTCTCGGCGTGGCAGAAGCAGAACAAGTTTGCCGTCACCGAGAACACTCGCTACGTCACCGCGGACGACGTGTCTTCGTTCCGCGTCGATCGCTCGGATCAGCCTCGTACCGCTGCTCGTTCACTTCAGAAAGCGACCAAGTATGACATTCGAGAATTCGTGACCGAGTTCCAGGAGCTGCCAAGCAATGATCGGGAGACGTGTCATGACCTCATTCGGAAGCTGCCCGTGTTTGCCGTGAGTGGGATGTTCCATACCGCTGGTTTGTTCTGACGCTGATGTAGTGTCTGAGCGCTTACATCTTTACACACTTGAAATTGTGCGCGGTGGACAAGCCCAAGTACGCACTGAGATCTGATCATGTTGTGCAAGGCGATCTGATTATCCTCTTTGAAGTTTGTTGGATTCCTTTCTGCTCATGACGCAGGATTGGATCGACAAAGAAGAGGAATGGTGTCTCATCAACTATCAGACTATCAAAACGGACCTTGCAAACGTTCTCGAACAGGTAGTGCATTCATTTCGATCAACACGACCTGTCCTTTGATCGTGTTAAAAGTCCCAGGTGTCGCATCACAACTGCAACCAACAATTGTTGGACAGCACAAGGCTCCACCATTTGGATATCCACGGCTTGGCTGCACTGCTAATCATCTATTCCACTGATCAAAGTCACATACAATCATTCTACGCCATGAGAGACAGCCAGGCGCAGGCGATCTTGGATCTGCTGCAAGAGGCGAGGCTCACGTTTATGACGACGTCCTGGTAGAATTAACACTCGGAACAGTTGATTGATCTAAAATCTGATCATCTCGATGAATGGTACAAGCGCCGATTTTTAGACGCGGTCGTAAGGTTATCTAGGAAGTCTCGTCTGTACCCTCGATCGTTGAACATCACGGGAGTCGGTCAAATCGTTAGTACCGGGGATCGAGGTGGTTTTGGTGCAATATTTCGTGGGGAGCTATCTGGGAGAGTCGTTGCGTTGAAGGAGTTGCAGGCAGCGGGCCGCTCGTCGGACGATTATTTGAAGGCAAGCGTTTTGTGTACAACAAACTGATTTACTGATGTTCGATGTGACCAGGATTTCTGCCAAGAGGCTGTCGTCTGGAGGAATGTACACCATAGGAACTGCCTTCCGTTCTACGGCATCACCAACGTCGACGATGATGGGGTACACAGGACTTGCTTGGTCTCTCCGTGGATGACAAACGGAAACCTGACCGTTTATCTATCTAGCCATCCCGATGTACCACGTTTGCCCTTGGTGCGCCATACACGCCAGCGGAAGACACAATGACTGATACACTGACTAGTTACTTGACGTTGCAACCGGGTTGGAGTATTTGCATGCCATGCAGCCCACCATCGTTCATGGAGATCTCAAAAGCGTAAGTCACCCCGGACCTATTTCGATCTCACGCACGGCTCATGACAGTCACGCAGCTGAACATCTTTATCACCGCATCAGGGCGGGCGTGTCTCGCCGACTTTGGGCTTGCGACCGTTCACGACACGCAGGTGTCGGTGGCCACGACCGTCCACGGTGTCTACGGCACCGCGGGATACATGGCGCCGGAGCTCGTTTCGGTCTGGGAGGATCCGGATGGGGCAGCACTGCTCGCCCGACTCGATCGCCGACGAAGCGATATGTTTGCGTTTGGCTGCATCACGTACGAGGTGTACACGGGCGGGCCGCCCTTTCAGGGCAACATCCCCACTGTACGCAGTCAGATCCTGCTGAGTGGTCGCAGGCCCCAGCGGCCGAGCGAGCCGCGGACGCGTACGCTCGGCCTAGACGACGACATGTGGGCGTTCATCGAGAGCCTTTGGGCACACCGTCCCGAGGCGCGGCTCGTGGCAGAGTCGGCGCGGGATTTTCTGAGGTACAAGGTGTCGACGACGGGGCAGGGGGCGACGCGGGCGCAAGACGACGACCCCGAGTGGGACACTGGGTTCCTGAGCTCTCTCGCTGTGGCGCGCGACCTCTTTTCACTGTAGCATACCGCGAACGCATTCTTACCTGCATGCATGTTATATTAGTGGATCTGATGGGACGGTTGATGGATATATCACAGGGCCAGAGTTTGAGGATAGGACATCCTTGATGTGGCTTGCGTTCACTTACATAACCCCGGTCCATTTCCTACTAACGAACAATCTTTGGCTACCCACATGCTGTCAATACTGCATCATAGTCCTTGGAACAATCTCGATGTGCACAAATGCGAGGGGAGAAAAATGCTATCAAAACGAGAATGGGCATCATCACCTGTTATCACCCACGACCCTAAATCCCACTTGTCCTCTCACTGATCTCTTGCTACGCTTCACACTTCAAACCGGAACCCGTCGTCCTCGTCAAACGCGTCCTCAAACACGACCAGGCCCTCGAGGTCCTTCTTCACGTCTTCCAAGCTATTGTTTCTTATGTGGATGGCCACGTGCGCGTTGGCCTCAAACTCAGCCTTGGTGATCGTGCCAGACCGAGGACGTCCGGTGCTTGACGGGGCGTCGGAATGGGGGACGACGGTCTTTACCGTGGCAGGTATCGCACTAGATTGCTGGGCTGTGCCCAGAGTCTTGCTCTTGGCGAGCACAGTCGTGCGCGCCCGCGGCCGTGTCGTAGGCCGTGAGACAGGTGCAGCACGGCAAGGCTGGGCGGCGCTGGCGCGCACGGGAGGAGTCGAGCGTGCGACTGACGGTGCACGCGTGGTAGCTCTCGAGATGGGCGCTCGCACCGTGGATTGGGACGTGGGGGCGCGGGACACGGGCTGTGAGATGGACTTGCGCGTCGCAGTCGGTGGCGGGCGAGCACTCGGTAGAGGTCGTCGGACGGCAGGAGGCACCCGAGAGTTTGCGGGAGTGATCGCGTGCGTGGTCGGTGTGGTTCGTTGCGCTGCCGGACGTGGAGCGGGCTTGCTGATTGTAGCAGATCTTTGCTTCAAGGTCGTCGAGGGCTGTGGCTTGGGCTGTGGCTCGGATTTAGGTCGCGCAAAGGGACTGTCGTCCTCTGCGCGTAGCAACCACAAGAATTAAATAGACGCGAGGGAACCTCCCAGTGGACACTCACCAATTTCTTGCTGCGGAAGAACGGGTGGCACGAAGAAATGGCTCTCAGATGCATCGACGGTGAAGGTGATGTCGCTACTGGGTGGATCGTCCTCGAGGGTATACGAACGTATGAGGGCCATCAGAGTTTTGCCGACCTCCCTATAGTCTGGCATTTCAAAGGGAGGTTCGTACGGAATGTCTGGGGTGGTCGTGAACTCCCGAGGGATTAGGTTCGATTACGAGCACTTACCCTCGACCTTTGGTGGCATGTACTCGATTTCATCGTAATTCTCTTCTTCAATCGACTGATTCACGATGGGCGCGTCGACTTCGATTTCAATGTCGCTTACGTCCCAGTGTTTACCATTAGTGATGGGGGTCTCAAAGGCCTTGCCTGAGCTACGGGGCAAGCGGTCATGTTTGCGTGCAGAGGTCGGGCGAAGTGAAGCATCGTGTAAGGCCGGCTGTGCGATCTTTGCGCCAGTGGGAGGTAGTTGGTTGGCGGTACGATTCGGAAACGGTGTCTTGTCACCGAGGGGACGAACGGCAGGCGTGTCTTTTGGCTTAAAAGGACCCACCTGTTTGCCGGGGGGGTCTTTCAGCACGCGGTCTGTTTCTGTTGGGGGATGTCAGGTTTGACCGCGAGCGACACGGAAGCACACTCACGGAGGGTCTTTGACTGCAGTGGGGTGCCCTGTACCACCTTCCTGCCTTTGCCGACGACGGTCATGGGAGCATTACGGACCGCGTTCTCCTGGAGGACATTGCGGGTCTTGGCGAGTGCATGCGCTGGTGTTCTGGAGATGCCTCTGTCGGCGTCGAGAGGGAGACCAGCAGGCCGTGCGCTGAGCATCTCGTCGTTGTACAACGTCGAGACAAGTTCGGAGTGAACACGAACCAAGACACGGTCACGTGAATCGACAATCAACCACGACAGAAGCGGCGAATTCGCTTCGACCAGCCAATCACAACACAATCAAGCCATGCCATTGTTACATAAGCAAATACTCTACAAGAATCCATCAGACAGACGCTCCACTCGCTGGCTCTGGTTCGCGGAGCTGCAAGCAGCCCGGCGAGCGCAGAACCAAACGTCCTCGAGACCCCGAGAGGCCGTGTTCTCTGTCGAACGAGCGAGCGCGGGTGTCATCGAATGGATTTGAAGGATGTGGCATGTGTAAACATGCGAGACTCGAGTTAGTTTCTATAAAATAGATCCTAGCTGAGTATGTTCTGAGGATTCAAAACGGACACGCTCGGACTATATACTTTCTTAGGTTGGTCCGTGCGCCGTAACACGTGACCGAGACTGCCCCTTCCGCTCAACGTTGAGGATCTCGTCGCGGCTGCTTGGTACAAGTAGGAAGCCATCTCCACGCGCGACCACAGGGCTTTCTTTGGT
>JBBPTA010000006.1:69053-85831 GCA_038093915.1 Boletellus aff. emodensis
AGGCGCAGTCGGATATTGAGCGGCTTTAGACGAACTGTGCTGCTGCTTATCTGGAGATGCAGTTGGTTTCTTTTTGGTACTTTGTTTTCTCCTCGTGCGATTAATCCACACAGCGGTTGCATACCCGGCTGCCTTGCAAAGGCGTCCACTTGAATCGTATGTAAGAGAAACATATCTGTTACACGTCTGATTTTGCAGGTTCGAGAGGAGTGATGTATTGCCAATACATTACGTTGCCTCGACGGGATGAATGATAGACCTTGGACACCCCCAGACAGCTGACAGGCCTCTCGTAAATGAAGAAAGGAGCCATTAGTATTTGGAGTGTACACATCATATCCCGCCAAAATGTGGCAAAGGAATTCAGTTAGTACATTTGCAATTTGAATAAATTCTCGTACTTGTACGCAGCCACCAAAGCAGCCTTAGAACCGACCGACCGATTACGCTTCATTGCTTGATATGATATCACATGAGATCTGATGTTTTTGCGACATTAGCTCTCTCTGCTATCTAAGCTAGTGTTGTGCGACATCACCAGATGGTCATGACCACGATAACTCGTGGAAGAACGGTAAAGGCATTTTTTCATCAACAGTATCTGGAGTCTCACTGTACGTATGACTCATTTAGCCGACTAGCCAACTCGTCTCGCTTGTGGCTTTACGTAAAGAGGCCGAGTTTTGAATATAAGCTGAGTAGCAGACACTCGGGTCATCTCTTGGAATTGATCGCCCATGCTTGTCGCACTGACTCTTTCCCTGACAGTGCTTTCCTTCCTTCAGCAGGTGGTTTCCCTTGCACCACCTTCTGTCGAAGCCGCCTGGTACACAGGTTGGCATGCCACAGAGGGGTTTCCGCTCTCCGAAATCGAGTGGGAAAACTACAACACACTCATCTACTCCTTCGCGTAAGCCCACTTGATCTTCAAGTTTACTCCACTCCCACAAAGCGCTTGACTGTTTTGTCAGTGTTCCGTCGCAGAGCATCAACAGACTTTCTCTGAATGGCTCGGATCCACCACTCCTCCCTGAATTCGTTCGGGAAGCACATGAGCATGTAAGTGTACACGGCACCGGGGACTGGATTCATAACTCACTAGCTGAATCAAGGGTGTCGCTGCACACATTGCAATCGGAGGTTGGGCTGGTAGTGTCTATTTCTCAACAAGTGTAGCAACCCCAGAAAATCGTACTGCTTTCGTGAAGACGGTCGCCGATTTTGTGGAGAAGTATAACCTGGACGGCATCAACTTTGAGTATGTGCTTTGCGCCTATCAGTCGATGAGTACTTAGCACGCATTTGCTAGCTGGGAATACCCCAACAGGCAGGGGATAGGATGCAATACGATCAATGCGAATGACACGGGAAATTTCCTTTCTTTTCTCCGAGAACTCCGTGCGCGTGTCGGACCCACCCTGACACTTTCCGCAGCTACTTCGGTCACCCCGTTTCGTGATGCGTCTGGGAACCCCTCTAGAAATGTATCTGGTTTCGCTGAGGTCTTCGACTACATTGCGATCATGAACTACGACGTGTGGGGTTCCTGGTCTTCGGGCGTCGGCCCTAACGCCCCTCTGAACGATATGTGTGCACCTTCTGCCGACCAGCAAGGCTCGGCCGTCTCCGCCGTTAAAGCATGGACTGCCGCTGGCATACCGGTCAATCAGATCGTACTCGGTGTCCCCTCCTATGGTCACTCGTTCAGCGTCCACCCATCCGACGCATTCGTGAACGGTTCCAAGGGTGAACTTGCTCCATACCCAAGGTTCAATGCTTCGAATCAGCCCCTCGGAGACGCGTGGGACGATACCGGCAGTGTCGATATTTGTGGAGTTTATGAAGGGCCTGGTGGTACCTTCAATTTGTGGGGCCTTGTCGCTGGTGGATTCCTGGACGAGGATGGGGATCCAGCGCCGGGGATTTACTACCGTTACGACGATTGCAGTCAAACCGTTGAGTGGCCCCGCGACTTTGGGTATCATGGATGCTCTGAACTGATAGTCTTTCTCAGCCGTATGTTTACAACAAGACGTCTGAGGTCATGGTCTCTTTCGACAATGCTCGATCCTTCACCGCCAAGGGTCGCTATATCAAGGAGACTGGCTTGAGGGGGTTTGCGATGTGGGAAGCTGGAGGTGATTACGATGATATTCTCATCGAGTCTATCAGGTCCGCTGCTGGATATGACTCTGATGCTGATTGTTGACAAAGTCGTTACGGTACATGTGAGTTCAGATTGTGTAGTAGATTATATTCCGTATACATATCCCATCTTTTCCCTAGAGCTCGGGAATGCTCGGGTCATGGCAGTTTCGACTCGAGCGTCGAAACCAGAGGAGCATCATGCGCACACAAGTTATTACCTGCAACCTGAGACGACTGGCGCTGCTTGGCTGGTGTCAAACTTGAAAATCGGGGTCACTCAGGCTGTTTGCATGCGTCGTGTGCGTGACAAGGCACAGCTTTAGTCCAAGACTCCGAGCCTGTCTTCAAACATGGTGTGCCAGTGGGTGTAAGACTACCCTAGTATTAGCGGCGCCTATAACTACTAAACGAGGGCCATGCAAAAATAAGGTATGTATTGTCATCGTGTCTGGCCGACTGCGAGCTGACTCGGGCGACTAATCTCCAAGACTTCATGTTACTCTCACAGATTGCCTTCCTAATAATTGACCCGCACAGGTTGTGTCCACCGTAACTCGCAGACTGGGAATGTACCACCTTCTGAAACTCTTGTTTCGCTGGGACTGACACAAGTCTCCAAGCACTTTTCCGAGCCTGGTGCTTGACACATACGAGTCCTCGCACGCGTCGCATGTGACCGTCCCACGTCAAACGATCCAACAGCGAAAAACACCCCGGTTCATCGGTTTCCAAGGTGCAAATAAATAAACCTTGACGAATGCTCAGTATAAGAAGGGAGTCCACTGATTGCAGAAGGTGCACTATCACACTCTCTTTTAGATTTTGGAAACCGACTGATCCTGAGCGATCATGTTTTCTGCAGTCCTTTTCCTTACAGTCCTTTCCCTCCTCCAGTGGGCGACTGCTGCTGCTGTGCCTTCACGCGAGGATGGCTCGTCCCAGCCTGTCGCGGCTGCTTGGTATGCTGCCTGGCACGCGACGAAGGGTTTCCCACTCTCCTCTATCAGCTGGAGCAAATATAACACACTGATATACTCCTTTGCGTGAGCGATTTTGATCCTATCAGCTACGACTTTGCTGACTATTCCTCACCAGCACCACGACACCGAGTGTCCACAACCTTTCTTTGGATGGGTCGGATCCGTCTCTTCTTACTGCCTTCGTCAGTCAAGCACATGAAAACGTGAGTTGATAATGTTGCTGGTTGTTAGCACAATTTCCTACTGGTTGAGCCAGGGTGTCGCTGCACACGCTTCCATCGGAGGTTGGGGTGGTGGCCGCTGGTGGTCAAGCAATGTAGCAACCCCGGAAAACCGCACTGCTTTTGTGCAGACCGTTACGAATTTCGCAGAACAATATGGGCTGGACGGCATTAACTTTGAGTATGTGCTTTGCTTCTATCAGTCGATGGGCGCTTAGCGTGCACTTGCAGCTGGGAACATCCCGCCAAGCAGGGCATAGGATGCAACACAATTAATGCGGATGATACAGAAAATTTCCTTCTCTTCCTCCAAGAACTTCGTGCGTGTGTCGGGTCCACCTTGACACTCTCCGCCGCAACTTCGATCACCCCGTTCCATGACGCGTCTGGAAATCCCTCCAAAAACGTATCTGGCTTCGCTGAGGTCCTCGACTACATTGCGATCATGAATTACGACGTGTGGGGTCCCTGGTCTTCGGTTGTCGGTCCCAACGCTCCCTTGAATGATGCGTGTGCTTCTTCCGCTGATCAACAAGGCTCAGCCGTCTCTGCTGTCAACGCCTGGACTACCGCTGGCGTACCTGCCAAACAAATCGTCCTTGGTGTCGCTGCTTACGGTCACTCGTTCAGCGTCCTTCCATCCGACGCATTCGTGGACGCTTCTGAGAATGAACTCGCGTCGTATCCAAAGTTTAACGCTTTGAATCCGCCCCTCGGAGACTCTTGGGACAATGTTGGTGGCGAAGATGTCTGCGGAGTTTACGAAGGACCCGGTGGCACTTTCCGCCTGTGGAGCCTCGTTGATGCCGGGTTTCTGGTTGACAATGGGAACTTGGCGTCAGGAATCTACTATCGTTACGACGATTGCAGTCAAACCGTTGAGTGGTCCCGCGACTTTGACGCCATCGTTGCTTCTGGTCTGACGATCGTATCTTAGCCCTATGTTTATAACAAGACGTCCGAAGTCATGATCTCCTTTGACAATGCTCGGTCATTTGCTGCCAAGGGCAGTTATATCAAGGAGGCCGGTCTAGGAGGGTTTGTGATGTGGGAAGCTGGAGGCGACTACCATGACATTCTCCTGGACTCTGTTAGGCAAGCCATTGGATCATTCTGACGGTACTGGTCCCAATGGGATTACTGTCGAGTTTTGTACATGGACTCGTATCCGAATGGACAAAAGAAATAGTTACTGTCATTACAAGATCCGGTATAGATTACATCTAGACTCTTTTTACTCTTGCGCTCGCCGGCACGAGCATCCCCGTTGAATTCCCCGCACTACTCATGAGTGAAATCAACGAGGCCACAGTTACGCCGCTAATTATCAATGACACAAACGGAACAGGTGCCAGTGCGTGGCCTCAATGGCCACATCTCCCCCGTTCCGATGACCCCACCATTGGCGTCGACCAACGAACGTACGATAATCTAGTGCGGTACACAAAGTACGCATCTGGCGCTTATCAATTACTATGCCCCCGTCCGATGGGGAACGTGCTCATCACCCAGGTTAGTGCGAGCGCCCGCGCATCCCAGTAATGAACTTTTGTTTGCCGCCGACTTCGAAGGCTACGGTAGGGGGGCCATTGTGCTGACGCCTCGCTCGGACAGTTCCAGGACGTCGTCACCTCAACAAAAGGGTTCATCGCCAGGGATGACAAGCGAGAAGAACTCGTCGTCGCGTTCAGGGGGTCGACGGACGTCACGAGCATTCTTCTCGGTACGTGTGCCGCCTCTCGACCAGGTCGCGAAAGTCATCAGCCATTCAATTCGACCGCGTGGTGCAGATGCTTCTGTCATTCTCATGCCCTTGCGAGGCCCTGGGCTCCCACCGCTGGACCCCCCTGCGGTTCCATGCTCGGCCAACTCGGAACCGCGCGTTCATATCGGCTTCCTCCTAGCGTATCGCAGCGTTGCGCAGACGGTTTTGGATGAGCTGGCACCCCAAATACGAGCATATCCATCATATAATATTGTCGTTTGTGGTAAGGTCGATTTCTAGTGTTTCCCGCCCATGACGAACTGGACGTCAACGGACGCTAGGTCATTCATTAGGGGTAAGCCGTTTTGTGGGCTTCTCCGAGCTCCGGCGATGTGTTCTGAACCTCGACCCTGACAGGGATCGATTGCAAGCATTGCTTCCGTCGCGTTTGATCAGACGTTTGCTGGGAGGTCTGTCAGCTTGTACACCTTTGGTAAGACGACCTCGAGCGCCCCGTCTGGGGCAACGATTGAGACCGAGCTTACAGGTCAGCCTCGCACCGGGAATCGCCACTTTGCAGAGTTGGTTGAGCGCGTTATCGGTACCAAGAACGTTTATCGATGTAGGTCTACCATCTCTGTATTGTCCTCCCACATAGTAACGGTGATGGGCAGGCGTACATTTGGTCGGTGGGTCTCCCGCTTTAGCTCATCGGTTTTGTCGATGCCGAGATGTTATCAGACGGTGTCCCAACGATGATTCCAACACAACTTGGATACCGGCATTTGTACGCCACTCCGCTTTCGGGTCTCGTCCATGCTGGCCAAACTCACTAACCTTTTTTTTTTCCAGCGGTGCAGAATACTGGCAATATACTGAACTAGGTAGGAACCCCGCTTTTTTCCGGGTTCCTGGGTCCCCACTATCTGTGATGTATCGAGGTCGCAGTAACTCTTGTTCTTTTTTATGGCTGTTATCTATTATCTACGAAGGAAATTGACCCACAGACGCCAGGTCCGCCAAAGAATGTGAAGCGCTTCGAGGGAGGCGAAGATCCGGATGGTAGTGCCAACATTCGTGCGTTCGTGCAGACCATCCCTCGCGCTTCCTTCTAATGGAGATGGCTTTGTTCATAGCATCCACTGGTGTGAACCCGGCTCACTGGGTCTACTTTTTACAACGTGAGTTTCCTGTGCGTCGACAAGAGCTCCATTAGGAGTCTTACTATGACGTCTGTACATATGTCCAGCCATCGCCTCGGATCCAACAGTGTGCATCTGACAAAGTTTTTTCCGGGAGAAGTTTGATGGGAATGATGAACGTGACCCGACTGACGCATGGCGTGGAGCACGGCGGGCTATGCGCGCAGCACCTTCTCTGTCCAGCTCGGCCAAGGGAAGCACAAAGGCCCACAACATGGTCGGCAAAGGGTTGTTGCATATTAGCCATGTCAAATTCTACCTAATGGATTCTTCTCGAGGAAAGCCCTGTTTCAACGACCCTCATTTTCTCACCCAGATTATGATCATTTGATCCCGGAACCTCATCCGGATTACAATGGAGGCGCACGTCATGACGCTCATGTCCTTGCTTGGAGCTGTTCAAGAATGCACGGGAGCGATTCGGAGGACTCGAACTCCCGATGAGAAGAATTGGGATTGTGTTCCTTTTGACAATGATCACCTTACGACGCTGTTCATATTTGCGACAACAAAAGAATGACGAGGCACCATGCCAGGCGTGTCATAATATCTGACTTTGAATGTCGAGTCGTGCTACTCGCTCTCTCGTGGGCGGTGCTTTCTTTGATCGTACCGATCGCTCATTGGCAAAGGATGTGTGGATCCTGGAAGAGCGGGATGAACGTGACTTTCTTTTTTTTTGCTCGGTCTCGTGCATACATGCCGGTCCGCCCGCGCGAACAAATGAGCCTCGAGAACAAGGGTCCATCGGCGGGATCGGGACGGTCATCAGGGACTGCTACGTCCAAGCTCGCTCGAAAGGAAAAAGACGCTGAAATATTGCCCCATATATGACATGCATCTTTGTTCGGGTCTCAGGCACGGCGTTCACATGTTCGCTCGCTTCCCCATTCATGATGACATGAGAGGAAGAAAAACCGTGACCTTTGAAATAAGCCATCGCATCAATGGGTGCGCGTGATGCCAGCACATATTGATAAACCTTGTAAAAAATAGACCCTTTGGGAACCAGGATACCGTCGACATCTTATACATGTACATATACAGTCCATCAGAAAGATATGCTCGAGGTTCGTGCCACGGTGCGCGTTTGATAACGATGGATATTCGGATTCGACCTTGGGGGAAACCCCGAGAGAGATCGATGCGACAAGATTATCACGAAACGGTCAAATGCGGACTGGACGGAACGTTTTCCACAATCATACCTTGGGTAGGGAAAGGGGAGTTGATGGTGGCTTCTTGGGGTGAAGGGTAGCACAACCATCGCAAGTGCACAAAAGGCTGTGAAACATGGAGACAGTCTCTTGAGAACTCATCATCGATCCGTGGTTGATCGCCATCGCAGAAACTCGAAGCGGACATCCAAGGGGGGGATCTAGAAAGACGTGCTGCGAATGAATGGGTTACAGGGCTGAAACGCCAGAGCGACAGGTTGCATGCCCGTGGCAGATGACGCATCTCACTTGGTGATCGCCGGTTCTTCGCCCGGGCACACGCGTGAGGAATGTAGATAGAGGAACAGTGTTCATAGGGGAAACCCAGCCCGTGGTGGCATCGGTAGCAGAGCCCCCTGAGAAGGATAAATTTGTAGCGCCCAGAGAATATGCATGGGCCAGAAGCGAACAGCATCGTCAAATTTTATATATCACATGGAGATCTGGATTGATGTCCCCTGGCATAGGAATGGGTTGATGAGCTGGAGGCTCGAGAGCGGACAAAGGCATGCCCGGAGGCAGATTGTGAAATGACAATCAGATGCGACAGGAACAGCGCGGGGTCAGGACCAGGGGAGTAAAAAGCAGCCATTGACGGCTGGGGTGCCTCATGATTTCCAATTTGTTGCAGTTGTCGCAAGTACTCGACCTGAGCGTTCTGGACTGAGCGAGCTATATTGAAGCGATGTCGTGGCGATGGATGTCACTGGAACGCTTCGAAACCAGATGGCCCTGTGGCGAGCCACAGCTCTTCGCTGCGCTATGTAGTAGGAACACGATCTGTCAAGTGAACAGACGTCATGAGGGCCTGAAGACCGTGTTGACGCTACTCACGAGGTCGGAGCTGACAACCTGGCATGTTCGCACAGGCCATGACGTGTCCGAGTGTCGTGATTTCAGTGCCAGCCAATCAGGGCTTGAGAGAGGCCAATCACTGCACCGAGGGGCGTCCAGTCAGTCCCAGTGGACGTTCGAGTATCACTTTGGTAGGCGGACCGAGTCGTCTTGGTCGTGACGGCAAGCGAACGAAAGGACTCAATTAAAGCTTGTTCGGAAGAGCAGGGCTACTTGAAACAGGTCCCTTGACACAAGCGGGCTCGGCTTGTCACCGTCGTCCTTGGCCCTCCGCAGCTTGTCCTGGTACTCTCCAGTTCGCCCTACATTAGCTCCCACCGTCTCCTCGCTAATCTCGTTCAAACAATCCCAACCGTAATGTCTGAGTCGGATCCACAAACACTGCACAAGGTCCTCAGAGGGTTGGCGGGCTGGGCAGTATGGTCCTTCTTCACGGAAGTGCGCGTCGTAGGAGGACAAAACGTTCCTGCAGAGGGCTCGATCATCATGTGAGTCGACGAAACCGACTCCACCGTGGCCCGTTCGCGGCGCTCCGTGGTTACACTCTGGGCGCGACCGCTGCGGCTTCCCCCCGTGAACCCAGGATTCCGCTTGCCGCCATGTTGACCCCTCTCCTTTTTGCAGTACTGCAACCCACCACAACATGATTCTCGACCCTTCCGTTCTGTGTGAGTTCCGTCTTTTTACGTGCCGTCGTTGATCACACGACGAACTGATGGACGCCTGCAGCGACTTCATTTCCTCACCGGCGAATCTTGAACTACTGGTCGAAAGGTGCGGAACGTGACCTCAGCCGTGCGCGTACAGTCCAGGTTGACACCGACCTTTTTTTTTCAAATCCGGCAGCGTCCTTGTTCAAAAACAGGTTTCTCGCTTGGCTTCTCTATTCTTCTGGAAACATCCCTGTCGACCGTAAGTCCAAGGACCGGCAGGTGCTGTTCCGCGGAACGTTCGGGGCCCTGGCTCGAGGGGGTGCTGTCGCCCTGTTCCCCGAGGGGACTTCCTACACGGAACCTCGAATTATGCAGGTCAAAGATGGTGCAGCTTGGGCGGCGCTAGAATACACAAAATGGGCCGCAGAGCACGGAATCGATGGACACGAAGTCAAGATCGTGCCTACGGCAATTGTGTATACAAATAAGTCCAAGTATCGTAGCGATGTGAGTCAAGCCACGGTCTGGACCGGTCAGCTTCCGCCGTCAGTCGTTAATGACCTCCAAATCATTATAGGTGATCATGGAGTGAGAAGATACTGTGACCGTAGATCGCCTCTTCTGACAAACAAATGCCGCAGGTTTGGTCCGCCGATCTCTATGGACGAGTACAAGGAACAATTCCTTTCTGATGCCGAAGGAGCAACTCGCGCCGCCGTCAAGCGTCTCACACGTGCCATCGAACGGCAGCTCGTAGAAATGACCATCAACGCCCCAGACTGGTAAGCCGTACCCCATTTTGCGTGCGTTCCGGAAATCGACGGCGTTATACGTAGGGATACGCTTTACGCTGCTCGAATGGCTCGGGATCTCCTTTGGGAAGACGAACGCTCAATCGATTTGAATGAATTCGTGACTGTATCTCAGACGTGAGTCGCCCGATCTCCGCCTCTCGACCCGGACGATCTGCTCACACGTTCATGCTTAGCCTTGTTGACCTTTTCTCGACCAACGATGCAACGCCGAACTTCTGTTCCGTACGCCGCCACCTTCTGGAGTACTATTCGCTCCTTCAGTCGACACATCTCACCAACTCTGTCCTGTCCTCGCTTCCTCTCCCGGAAACACTGTCTCCAGCTCATCCGACGCCGCTCCCTTCTCGACTTCTGACGTTTTCCATCCTCGTCCGCGATACCTTGGCGGCTCTCATTCGCCTGCCATTCTTCCTCTTGCCACTCATCCTCCATCTGCCAGTGTACGTCATGGGCCGACTTGCAGCAAGCCTTGCCGAGCACGAAGAGGAGTCACAGGCACAGAACAAGGTCGTTATCGGTCTCTTGTTACTCATGTTGATCTATCCTGCAGCCTTTTGGGTACTGTGGGCTGTACTGAGCTATACGAGCCACGGGGCGCTCATGGCAGGGCTTGCTGTATGGGCATTCGCGTACTACCACACAAGGCTCGTCAACGGTGGGTCGATCACTTGGACTTGTCAGCGTGGTATATGACGTTGATCGCACTTTTTGCCATGGGCTGACGACAGACAATTATCTTCAGTGGGTGTCATGTTTTTCATATCTTTTCCCCCTCCCCATGAACGCGTTCTCTTCTCGCTCGCTTAGAGTTGTGATCGGGACGCTGACGCACACACACGGGCTCTTTCTCTTTTAGCTTCAGACGCGTCATCGCAGCGTGGCGCGCGCTCGTGGGCGTGTGGGCCCCGAAACGTTGGGACCTCTCGCTCGCGGCGCTTTCGCAATACACTACGCCGCTCGTGCCGCCGGAGAGCCCATGGGTAGATCGACGCCGTCAGGGGTCATCCACGCCAGACTTGCCTGCGCAGGCGACGGAGCCGGAGTCCGCGCCGTCCTCGCCCCTCTCGTCCTCGCCCGTGGTGGTGGAAATGCCACCGCCGCCGAGACGCAAGGCGCCGGCGTCGCGCCGGATCATGCGCCATGTGTTGCGCGCGCGAGGGGAGGCTGTGCGTGCGCTCGCAGGCTTCATTGCTGCGTTGGAGGATGCGGGCCATGATAAGGCTGTCGTGGCGAGTCCACATCTGGCGAGGCGGTTCGGGTGGCTAAACGAGAACGAGGTAACGACGGAGGAAGGAAAGGGTGCTCCTGGTGTGGTGGAGGCAGATGCGCAGACGCAGATGCAAGGGTACAGACGTGCGCGCGAGGTGGTGTCGTTTTTGCGATCGAGAGGTGCCAAGATTGCGACCTTGGAGAGGGAGATCGAGGGTGGCTGGGCAGGGATGCTTGGGAGCGAGGAAGAGGAAGGAGGGACGCCTGCAGGGAGCGAAGCGGGCGAGAGTCGCGAGGGCGATGAAGACGACATCGTTTGGGTTCCTCATCTCTAGCGAGGCGGCGCAGCAATCTACACTGCGGTCGAGGGTGAAGGACTTCTAGACCCTAGGGTCCATTGTGACTGCACGTCATCGGTACTGTACCCAAAAAAAAAACCGCCTCGCAGCCGTCTGAGACGTTCCAACGGTTGACCCCAACAAGGTTCACCGGCGCGCGCCTCCACAGGGTAGCGTGCATTGCGATATATGGGGCCTATCACACCCGAGACGTCTCTTTCTCCATTGGTAGTCTGATTGCGATTCTGTGGTGTCGCTTGCCAGTCCTGCCTGCCTTTGTCAACTTGCCAAAGCCGGTCATTAACCTTTATCATTTGATCTCGTCTCCATCGCGCTCAACCTGAACGTCTCTCTCTTTCTCCTTTGCCGACAAGGTTGATATGAAAATGAATGGACGGCATCAACGGAGGGACGTGTGTACATTTACCGGGGTATCGGTTATTAGGTTGAAGGGGCGAAAAAAAAGAACCCCATACCAAAAAAAAGCCGACAAGGGACGGGGGGAGGCAGTCAGATAACCAACTCTGGCTGAACCCAAAGACGAGTTCCTGATAGCGCGGAAGCAAAAGAAAAAAAAAAAGGTCGCCGCGCCCGCACGATCGAGGTGTGTCTCGCATTAGACAAGGAGTACATAAATAAAATATATAATGCAAATACAGAAAATAAAGATGAAAAATAAGAAAACCCCATGATGAATCCGTGCGGGAGGTAATCACCGTCAAAGGGGGGGCGTGAGGACCCTGCCGTCATGCGACTATGCCGTTCGCGGGGGGAAAGACGAGACAGATTCCAGCGACCAAACCGAAACGGGGGATGGCACACGCTAGTGTGGTTATCAACGGCCGGCGCGCCCAGATGGCACAATGGCGCGTGTGTGTGCGTGTGGGTGGACAGAGCGCGCGAAGGTGACGGATGTCTATCAGCCCAAGCGATAGCGCGCAATGTTGCCAATGTGCCTCGAACGCGGGCACACATCACCAGTCACTGATCGTGCACGAGGGGGGGCGTTGATCCCCTGTCCATCGTCGGGGTTTTCCCGTCGTGAATGAAAAGGGAATGTTGAAACTCAAACGACGCGGGCGACTCGTTGTGGCAGGAGGGCTGTTTCCATGCTGCCGTTTCGGGATTAGACTGGGTTGATGCTGCGGGTTCAATCGATAACGGGGCTCATCAGGGAATCAACAAGGAGGGATGCTGTGGGTGGTTGATGACGGTGGCCCATATCATGCGCGTTACCATGGATGCCTCATTGTGATGTCACCAAGCGGACGAGGGAGAGATGAAGGCGAGATGAAGGGTGGTTGGGGAGAAAGTGCGAAGTGTGACACGGGAGGAGGGGGATCAAACGTTTGACCATATCCGACTGGGATGCCATATGAAGGACAGGGCTGGTTCCCATGAGGTACGCTGTGGATTATTTGGCCACGTCGGGCGATATGAACGTTCGTCAGAAACGCGCAGAAACAGTATTTTGGTCGTCAGATAGCCATCTCTCGTCTGATGGAATAATGCGACCGGTTGAGCCGAATAAAGGATGCGATAGTGTTGGCGCTACCAAGCAGGGGTAGGTCTCCTCGAGTGGCATGGCATAGCCTGGGAGCCTGGTGGGCAGACGAGCTGCGGAGCTGGCTGTTAATTGTCTCATTATGACCATGACGACTATGCGCCTGCTGTCAATTTCCGATGGATTAGGGACGGCTGGAATGATTGGAGATGCGATTCGAGCGCACCCAGCCAGAGGTTCGGTTCTCAAGGAGAGGACGGCGAGGCTGCCCAAAACGGCAAGCGTCGTCTTCTCGTTCGTACCACCATGCATAGCATCTATGCCCGTGCCAACGGCATATCCAGCCTGTGGTCGAGCTGCATCATGGTCCTGCTCGCGTCCATCGCGCTCTCGTCATTCCTCTTTACGGCGAGCCCAGCGGGGAGGGTGGACGTGGCGTCCTTCAAGGTGTCAGTGCTCGAATGCGTGCTTCTCCCTCGAGACGTCATTCCGAGTCTTTTTGGGAAGCAGCCACTCATTTTGTCATGTAGGTACAATGCGAAGGCGAAGCGGTATCCTTTCAAGCAGGAGGAAATCGGGTTCGTAAAGTTTAACATCACGGCTGGTGAGCGTTGGTTTGGCTTCCATTGCTGACCGGGTCTGCGTGTTGACGAGTCGTGGCTTTCATTTCCTGGGGCTCACCACCACTGCACTGGCCAATTACCGTGCTTGCGATGGGACGTCATGCGGGGCTAGACCTGCGGCCACTGTTCAACTGGAACACCAAGCAAGTGTTTGTGTATCTCGAGGCCGAGTACACCAACGCTCAGGGGGTGAGTCATGGCGGATGACGGCTGGCGACGTTCGTCCGAGCGTGCCGGGCTGGGACGTGCCCGTGACGCGATCTCATGGGGCGACTTCTTTCTAGGTGAACAATTCGGTCGTGCTGTGGGATCGCATCGTGCGCCGAAGGGAAGACGCGAACATTGTGCAGGCGACGAAGAACAAGTACAAGTTCCGGGAGCTGTCCCGGTCGTTCAAGTGAGTGGGTGGCCGTTTTCGATCCTCCGCAGATCTGCGACAGGCCACCGCGTGTGGTGTTGCGTGCTGGGGAGATCGCGCGAGGGGGCGAGCGGGTGCTGACTGATAGACGTTTTGAATGCAGGAACGTGTCGCGGACCGAGTTCAGTCTCAAGTACAATGTGATGCCGTATGTTGGGGTGCTGACTTACGGGGAGGCAGCCCGGACGACGGGGATGGAGGTGCCGGACGTGCTGGACGCGGTCGCGTAAGGGCACTCCGCGGGTCACGTAAAGAGCTGTCTGTGGCGCGTTCTGCCATCGGGAGGAGGAGGAGAGGGTGTTTGTTATTGCAAAAGCCTGTCGCGTGCACGTAATGCGAGCTCAGTGTGTGCTCCGCGCTCTCAGCGGACGGGCGGGCTAGACCAGCAGGCGGGTGGTGAGCGCGACCCTGGAAGCCAATCGCGGGTCGAGATCGGAATCTCGCGATCCTGAGCGCGACGAGCTTAGCGAGGTGGAAATCCCAGCGCGGGTGATTTCATTGATCATGGCCTGATATGGACATGGTCGAATCTCAGGTTTCCCCCGTGTGCAATTACGACACTCTGCCTCCAGTCTCCTCCCTGCCTCTTATAATCCGTCCCTCTCCCCCGTCCCTGCTCACCCCCCCCGCCATGTTCGACGTCCAGGTATGTGCCCCTCCCCCTCCCCCTCCCCCTCCCTCGCCAACCCCGCCCCAGGTCCGCGTACAGCGCTCGTTCTCCTTCGAAGAGCTCCAGTCCGGCTCGTACTTTGCCCATCTCGACGAGTCCGATCTCCAGTTCTATCGCGTCTACGGCCAGCCCGTCCTCATCCCCGCAGATGACCCCGACACCAACTTTGCCCTCCACGCCCCGCCCCTGTGCGACCCCACCTCGCTCCACCCCCCCGTCCTCTCCTCCTCCAAGTCCTACACCCTCCAAGACCCCCTCGGCGAGCGCCTCTCCTGCTCCCACTCCCACCCCGCGCCACCGCCCCACGACTGGCAGGTCAAACAGGAGCCCACCGAGGTACGCCACTTGTAGCCCCCTCCCGCACCATCTCAATCCATCTAGGGCATCCCGACCTACCTCAACCCGGCCCTGCCGTCGATTGCCTGTCGCCTCTACACCTTCCCGGATCACGACGACCTCGCGAGCCTCGCGTCCCCCTCCGACACCTCCTTCCACTGCTTCCCCGACCACAAGTCGCTCGTGTCCACGTACAACGACCCCCCGATGGACTCCCTCCCTTACCCTCCCCCCAGTGCCTCATCCCCGTCCTACTTCCACTCGTCCCCGCCACAGGACTCGCCCGACGCTGCCTCGCTCGCGTCTTCATCGTTTGTTCACGACGTCCCCTTCACCGGCCGCGATCATTGGGAGGACGTCCCCGCACACCTGACCGTCCCCAGTCAAGCATACATGCTCAGCGAGCTCGCTTCCCCATCGTCGACGACCTTTGCACAGTCGCTCCCCCACCGACATACGCCACCCTCGGCCTCTCGTTCGCAACGCCGCCATTCGCGCTCTCCGTCTCCTTCTCTCCGCCTCTCTCCAGTACCCCATTCGAAGCGGACCCTCGACAAGAAGCCCGCGCTTGCTTGCTTGTTCTGTCGAGGGCGAAAGATCGCGTGCGGCCCACCCCAGCCAGGAAGCAAGGACAAGACTTGCAAGTGAGTGTGCGGATTCGATCATTTGCCCGTCCATCGCCGCGTGCTCGACATGTCCTGACTTTTCTTTCCAGTCAGTGTGCCCGGCGGCATCTCAAGTGTGAATACCCTCTCGAGTCTCGACGGGGAATGCGTAAGCGCCGGTCGCTCATTCCAAGAACCTCGTCTCCTGAGATCAATCCAGACGGTCCCAGAGTCCATGTCGTCAAAGCCAACCGGAAACGGTCTGTCGACAAGAGCTCCTAACCACCACGCCACGACGACGGACTCGACTGGTTCCGCGTTCCCTCGTTTGATGGTTACTCTGAGTGTGATTGTATTTGTTCCTATGCTTCGCTATGCTTTCCGTGCTCTGTTCCCTTGCGCTCGACGTCTTATCCATCATCTTATTTCGTCCCCGTTCTGCTTTCGTTGCATGCCGTAACGCACATAGAAATACCCTTTTTTTTCTTTTCTTTTTCCAGGATCCGTAAGTCATTTTTATGGGAGGAGGGTATGTCATGTGCCTTGGGTCGTTTTTCTCATGGTCGTCATCCCACAATGTCATCAAGCCACTCATACGCACGCTTTTGTCACGCATGTCCAGTACGGCACACACACGTAGTAAACCATTCATGTCCCGTGGGTAGAAAGAAAAAGGAAACGCGAACCGAAACACGTTGGTTTGGCGGCAGCTGTTCCCCTTGTGTGTCCGTTATCTATCCATCTTTTTTTCCCTTTTTTTTCCTTGCCTGTCTGCCCGCCTGCCAAAAAGCTGTAGCACTCGCATGTGTGTGCCCCCAAAACGAGTCAAAAAGCTTATTTCCCATCGAAGTGATGTGCGTGTGTGCACAACTGCGGATTGCTGTGTCCCGCCAGTTCTTTCTGCGTGTGGCGGGGGGAGGGAACGTGCTTGCATGATGAGATGTACGAGCCGCCCGTGCTCACAGTGTGCCAGCGTGACGATCAGCGTGCTCGACGGTCGACTGCGGCGCCCGCTCGTCCCCTCCAGGCACGGCCCCCCAGAAAGAGGGTGATTGCAAAGATCATGTATCATCACAGCGTATCTCCCCAACGCATGTATACATATCGGGTGACAGCGCCCCCGTTCCCTCTCATTCATTCATGCGTTCATTCGAGGGTCGTTTCAGTCGAGCTGCTGTGTTGGACAAAAGGGAATCAAAAGAAATAAGCCCGACTCGGCACACGCCGGTACGTCGCCCCCTCCCCCCTCCCCATTCGGACGCGATCTAGGCGGCCAGAA
>JBBPTA010000006.1:92239-104390 GCA_038093915.1 Boletellus aff. emodensis
GGGGAGTGAGGACGGATAACGCATGTCTTCATCATGGTCTTCTGACGATGAAGTTGAAATCGGATCAACCATGATGCAACTTTGTGTGCGCCTGCGGAAACGTTCTCCTAGGGGAGACGTGTCTGCCTGAGTCATGGCAGGCGATGAGTGACCACGAACGGGTGGAACAGCATGAGACCGCGCGCGTGGTGCGATCGGGCTGCTCAACCATCGGCCACGTTCGGCAGATGTTGCAAAGTATGTCTCGCGAACATGGATGTTCATGCTTTCGAGGTCGTACTCCTCGCAGTCATCTGCTATTGCGCTGTCTCCTTGTGGGTAAAAATGTGTCGTCTGGGAAGCGGGAGAGAAGGGCGATGGACTACACGGGACTGGCGCATGACTCCAGTGCGTGTGTGGTGCGAATCTTGTCATCAGGGAAGAGAAGGGGCGAAGTGTGTAAGAGATTAAGTGCTCTGGTCTGGCACGACGCGACCAAGGATGAGGGACATCGATTTTGTCTGGCTGATTATATGTGATCCAGTCGGGATCAAGGTGATCATCGCCCCGCCAGTCCGTGGATTCGTAGTGTCCTGAGAGACATAGAGGGGTCAACGGAGGTGGAGACGATAGAGGAGGGGACGACGACGGAGCAGCGCCGCCAAGACTGTAGATGTGGTTGTCAATCGAGGCACTCGTGGACGCCGACGAGCTCTTTCGCCTGAATTCGAACGGGATGGTGAGCGGCGAGGGCGAACTGAACGACGACATCGATGTCGACAGGCAAGAGTATATGCGGTCACGTGTCTTCCAGCTCACGAGTAAACGCGTTTTGGCGCGGAGACGAAACCCGCGACCGGCGTCTTAAGATTGCCGGAACTCGAAGGGGGCTTGCCTCTCGCTACGGGGTCGCGTTGCTTTGCGCCCCTCTGTGGAATTGATTGACAAGGAGAGCGCACGGGAGGAGTGTTCAGACGTGGGTGTTCTCACAACCATTCAAGGCCCTCTCACTCAGCTTTCGTGCATCGAATCAGTGGATAACGCCTGTGATGTAACATGAGCAACAATAACGTTGATCGTTCTCGATGGAAACCCACAGCCTCTTATTACGATGTCGATGTAATGGATATATAAGCGTGTCGACTGCACCAGTGGTTTTGCGCGTCGTCCCATGTCCACTCGTCGAGTAAGCCGAGGCTACCAATTGTCGCGGCAGCAATTGGTAGTCAGCGTCGTCGAGGACGGTGGTGACAGTTACAGGCTGGGGTTGAGCCGAGGGCATGCAAGGCGTTTAGCCAAGAGTCGTCGGTTCTCTCACAACTATCACACGATTGCTCTCAACAGCTCCACCACATTCTTTTTTTCTTCTCATGGCTCTCTACAGCCGCCATCCGAGGTTCACGATCGCCCTCCTCGTTCTAATATTCCTCTCAGTTCTTCTTTTCGCAAACTCTGATTCGCACGACCCGTTGTTCAATGCGATTGGCTTCCGTCGACATGATGCTCTCGCCGAGACACTACACGTCGAAGAGGAATACTACCAGAAAATGCTTGACAGGCGGCAAGACCTCATCCGGAAATGGGGCCCTACGCCTGACAGAATTATTCCGTGAGTCGTATTGTCCGATGCTCGACAGGCGCTGACTATCCTTTTGTCAGCTTTCCCTCTCATGGCGAATTTTACACGCTCTGTGAGGTGTACGCCCAATGTTAATGCTTCATGCTAATACTGGGTTGACCAGGGGACTTTTTTCTCCCATCTTTCAAGTGCCCCCATCATATCGAACGCATCGGAGTCATGGGAGATGGTGGTAAATGGGTATGTGGCTTGGAACGCATTACACCCAAAAAGGACTGTGTCGTGTACGCCTTCGGTGCGAACTTCGCTCTGCTATACGTGAACAAAGCAGTAAACTCTACCATCAGGCATAAATGGCGAGTCCTCCTTCGAGGCCGACCTTATGAAAGCGGCACCGGGCTGTGAACTTTATGGCTATGATTTCAGCGTCAACTCCGTATGTATCGTTTGGATGCGATTTATCGAGCCTGATAGTTGACGCATGTTAGTTTGGGCCTGAAATCGAGCTCGAGTCGGACTTGAAGCACCGCTCCCACTTCTTCCCCTACGCTCTCGGTCACAAGGACGCCTTTAGCCCGGCCGACGATCCCAAGATGTACACCCTGCGTACATTGATGGAGCGGAATGGCCACAGCTTCATCGATGTGCTCAAAATCGATATCGAGGGCAATGAATTTACCTCGCTTGAGGTTTTCATTGATAGTTTCCATGGCGAACCATTACCCTTTGGCCAGCTTCAGCTCGAGGTGCACATCTATGGCGATGGCGAATGGACGGACTCCTTCCCTCGAATTCTCAGCTGGTGGGAGAAACTTGAAGCAGCAGGTCTGAGACCATTTTTCTCTGAGCCAAATCTTGTCTACGTAAACCTGCTGAGATTTGTGCAACCTGGATTGATAGAGGTATGCTTTGTTATTCGTATGATGGAGGGACGGGGCTGACGTTGTGAAAACAGTACTCCTTCATCAACATCCGTGGTAGCCATGAATTAATTACTGACCGACCTCTGCCTCGTCGTAGCATCTTGCAGTAGGATCTGCATTCCCAGCTATACTTAGGATATGCATGTATAATATTCGGCCTGGATATCGGCGGCACACTGGTCTGTACCCCCAGTGGCCGCCTAATTCTTTTGCGTGGACTTTTTTCCTGCCCTGGCAAGAGGTAGCGCAGTGGAATCGTTCGTTCTGGCCTACGCTCTGAATCGACAACTCTTGACAGCGAAAGGCGGAAGATCGGACAGCGACACTCCAGGCCGGCCATAAATCGACGACATCTGCTGACCACACGTACGATGAGTAACGGTCACTCGCAGGCGTCCTCTAGCACAAACGTACTCCTCTTCCTTCTCAGCTCTCCTGCCTTCACACCACAGGACTAGCCCACATGTCGCACACAGACGAGACCGCAAGCTTCAAGGTGAGTGCACATGATCGCTGGATCACAGGGGCAAATATTGACGTTTCCCAGCTCAACCACACCATGCTTCGTATCAAGGACCCCAAGGTGTCCTTGCCATTTTACACAGAGGTGAGTGGATTCACAACCGATTTCTGTGATGCGTCTTAAATGCAGTGTCCTGCAGGTCCTTGGCATGGATCTCCTCGTCGGTGAGTACCTGTATTCGCACGGGTGCTGCACTTGACAACTCTGTCACGCAGAACAGAACATGGGTGGTTTTACCTTGTATTTCCTCGCTTATGATCATGATGGGAACAAGAAGCTCTCTCCTGAGGAGATGGCCGACACTAAGTTCAATCGCGAAGGTATGCGCTCCTTTTGGTGAAACGCTTGCATGTGCCCATATATGCAAACAAATCCTTGGCCATCACGATCAGGCGTTCTTGAGCTCACTTACAACCACGGCACCGAGTCTGATCCCAACTTCCATGGCTATGCGAACGGCAACTCCGATCCTGGCAAGGGCTTTGGACATATCGGTATCTCAGTCGACAACATCGAGCAGGCGTGTGCGCGCTTTGAGCGGCTTGGCGTACGTTTCAAGAAGCGCCTCACTGATGGGAAGATGAAAAACATCGCGTTCCTTTTGGATCCCGATGGGTAAGCATCGGCGTGGTCGTGCTTGAGAGGCCTATTCGAAGGACTGACCCGATTTCATGGTCGCGTGCAGGTATTGGGTCGAGGTTGTTCCGAGCGACCTCCGGCTTTAAGACGTTGCAACAACACGTAAAAAAATATCATTGTACTTGTGACATTAGTTTTGACACGCTTAATTGTGATTGTTGACCTTGCGAAAGGTAACGACGTAACCCAGCCCTTGCTCTCGCATCTCAAAACGCTGAGGCTGCCAGATCGATTAGGTGATCTTACTCTGCCTGGTTTGATCTTGATACGTGACATTTGACGGAATGGGGGAGTCCAGATTCTGGTAAATGCAACGTGCTAGCTCACGATCATGGCAAATAATGACGATGTTGACGTGGACTCAAGACTTTCGATGGTCTTCCAATTTCCTGGAAGCCAGTCTGCATCTGAGTTTGACATCGGTCCCATAATATCACGTAAACTTGACCTTCGGGATCGGAAGAGAGTTGCTCTGGTCTTACGACCACCAACGTGAGCGACCTGCGACTGACATGACGGTATTAGGTTTAAGAGTACCAAGTCTCACAGAACACTCAAGACGGTCCTCAGGGTAAAGACTTGGGACATCGACTTATCGAGTTATTTGTCAGAGCCAGCGATATCGCCGGAGACGCTCTGCGCTTTCGCATCCGATCGAGTTATTGTGGCAGGCCTGCAGAGCGCAGACAGTCTCTCTTGATACTTTGCTCACGAGTGTCATAAATGGCGTACTGCTTCGGGGCAGGGTCCTCTGACGAATCACGTTCTATCTAATGCTGTTGGTTGCTTGAGAGACAAACCACGGGCTTCATGACCGCCTCCATGTCCGTTCATCGCACCTCGGGCGCCGCAATGATTCTCTTCACCAAACCCCTGAAACGAGAAAGGGCGTGCCATCTATCAAGATAGCGCCATGGTAGAGAGATGCCCATCTCGTCATGCTGCTGCCGTTATTAGCTCTTGATTAGCGCCACGAGTCCTTCTGGTCTGGACGCTCGGGAACCGATTTAATTCTATGGTGGAGTTGTCGGTTTTCTCTGCCCTCGCATCCTGATAATAATAGGGTGGGCGTAATCTCGTCGCCCTCTCTTTGGATGCATCATATCAGCGGCGAGGTCGGATGTTTCCGATTTTGAATTTCATTCGAGCGCAGAAAACATACGGTGCAATATGCGCCGACTTATCCCCATTCGGCGTGCGTCACCAACCTGGGCAGTCTTCGTGTTCCATGGCAATCGATATAATATGACATACGGTTCGTGATTTCTTGATGTGACCTGCACAGGCTGGGTGCTCACTTGGTTGATCCGTTCAGACTTCCAACGGTTGGTCATCCAGGTTCCCAGTGCCTGGTCAACAGCTGGTCACAAGAGTGCACACGTGCTACCAGGTTGGCGCGTCTATGTCACTCAAATCCTCTCATTGAATGTGCCCGATGGCGGTTTGACGACTTCCCCAGGAGAGGACTCACCGCCCTGATTTGAAATCGAATATCGCAGCAAGAGCGGATGCGGGGGAACGTTCCAGGACTCATTGGAAATATTATGAGCCGGCCGACACTACTCGCTACTGTGATATTATATTTCTCATTTCACAAGTCGCTCCTGCCGCTTAATCTCCAGCCAGAGAAAAAAAATGAATTACCCCAATGTCCGCGTCCAATGCTTCGCTCGATCGATGAATGAAGTTCGGCTAGGGATTTGGGGGTCAATGGATACGGTGAATCATTTCCAGTTTGTCTGTCGTACGCCCGGGGTGGGTTGCCCTGCTTCTCCCCCTAAGAGTCCCCCCTGACGCCCAGAGGGTTTTTATTAATAGCAATTGGCACCGTCACTCGACCCAGGTCTGCCTCGTCGGAATCCCCCGACGACCCCGCGTCGTACCCTCGTGTCAGTGATAAGATTGCAGATTCTCGTGCCGGTGGCCGAAACCTGGCCAGGTCAATCTCTTCCCCCCCTCGCTTTTGCTGGCTAATCTGTGGATCAGTTCACGCTTGGGGTTGGCTGCTCGTTTCGTCCAAGCAAGTCGTACGCCAGTCCAAGTCATGGACGAGGGCGAGCGTGCCAACCAAAGGGCTCCCCGCTTTCTTACCCTCGCACCGGGACTTCGAGTCCATGGCGCCCATCACATTCCTCATCCGGACCCCTTATCGCTCCATGTATCATCCGGGCACGCCACTGATGAGGATCAGCACGTCTGAAACTGGGCAGGTACGACGGGGTGGGAAGAGTTCTCATACAGCGTGCTCTCAGGACACTCGTGCGATCGGGGACGCAGGAGCAGGGGCACCTTGTCTCTAGTTTAGCCTCGTCCTACATAGGGACGATACTCAATCGGACAAAAATGAATACAAAAAAGGCACCCTAAGGATCTAACGACTTCTTCTAGAGCACTTCTTGATGCAGGCACTGCACTGCAGCAGGAAACAGAGAAAACGACGTTGTTTCGACTGGTGCCAGCGCCAGATGGGAGATGGTGTCTGTTCGACCAAAGAGAGGTGATGCTACTCGAGGGGGGATAACGTCGAGGTGAGTTGATGAGTGCGAGGGAAGCAATGCCAGATGCTGAAACTGGTTCGTGTAGCACCTCCTTTTCGCGTCTCCGAGCAATGGCCAATAAATTAAATCAACCTCTGAGATGCTGAGGGGAAGGTTTGTGACTTCAAATGGCAGTCAACTGAGCGGCTCGAGGGACATGGGTTGGTCAAGAAACGCACGGCTGCCAGCAGCCACAGCCGGCGTTCCGTCGACGGTGGCTGACAATGCCGCGTCGATTTCCTTGAGGAACGTTGCGACCTCAGCTTGATTGTCCAGATCTAGGAGACCTACGGATAGCAATCAGGGAGCTTCTGCCTATTGTAAAGATAGTGTGCGCCATCAACTTCAAATGTCTGAGTGATCGCCCACGTCCGCGTTCATACTATCGTACTCAGCATCATATTCCATACGCTTGGCCCAGATCTCGCCGGCCAGGGTAACCGCCTCCTCGTGATCGAAATTGCATCTGTCTTCAAGACGCCGTGCCAACTCCTTCACTGTCAACGTCTTCTGGTGCGCAGCGAGGTGCCGCCTGCCGTTTCCGACTTTTGCTACCCATTTCGACAGCGTGCCAGCCAGATGAATGAACCACCCCGTACGCTCGGGCTTCCATGAGGGCCTCGATATATGCCCTAAAAGCATGTTACGGATTGCGATCTGCGATTCCGCATACTCGCGGGCGTACACGCCATTCAATCCTCGCGTGCCCGTAACACAGACGTGGGAAGTGCACGAGAGATTGGCCTTGGCGAACGAGGCAGCGTTCCTCTTCCACCAGCCCTCCATCGGATGCTCGTTCTCCATTCCGGTAATGACGAACGCGACGGGAACCTGGTCCTGGCACAGGATGTTGCAGAACAAGCGATAGTTTGTTTGTGTGACAGACGTGATTCTGCCTCCACGGATGCAGAAGATGAGGAGGTGGATGCCACCCGTGCGCTGGAGCCGGGTGATCAGCACGTTGGCTTTCTCGACCGCAGTGAAGTAGTCGTGCCTGCTCAAGCTCGGCTCGTTCAGTCCGACCGTGTCGAAGAGACGGATGTGGTGACTGATTGCTTGGTTGTCAGTGAGCACGATGTCGCATGAGGTGACTTCCATCACGCAGCCGCTCGCACTCGACGATACGCTTGCTAGCTGTTCACCAGCAATGAGGTTGATAACCGAGCTTTTTCCCACCCCTGTCTCGCCGACAACGAGGATATTGGGAGAGTATGTCCGTTGGGTCTGATGAGATGGAAGATTATCTGAGACCGGCGTCTCCTGCGACATCTAAATGCGTTGATCATTTCGGAAACAAGTTGATATCGACGATATGATGCTTACCATGGTGACTATCCCTGTCCGGTCGGTGTTCAGAGAGGCATCACGAAGCCTTACTGGCACGTGGACTGGTGGTACTGAACCGCTCCTGTATCCCCTGGCTTGATCTCTCGGACCAACACAACTCGCGTCAATCATCGCAGAAGTCAAAGTGCCATCAGGACCCTCGGGGACCGCAGACTGAGCTAGGGTAGTTGCCGCCGTGTCTGGTGACTCCACCATTGATGTCTGTGAGACAGGTGGCAGACCAAAGTGACTAGTGTTGGTTGTGGACGTCTTTGGTTGCGGACTTGCCAATGGGACCGAATGCGGGAAAGGGGATGATTCATCCACGATCCCCGGAGATACTGAGAAGGCCGAAGGGACACCCGTGGCCTGAATGGTCGACCCCTCGCCTACGTGGACACCAGGCCATTCGATGACGACATCTGAATCACACGTTGAGGGGACCGGTGGCAAGTTACCGCGCGAAGACGCCGGGAGGGTGCTTTGGTCAAAGCCTCCCAACGGTGTGGGGAGATACGTGGATTCGGCCATGTGTAACGAAAGGGACGAACGTGGCTGAGGCAAAATACCAGGTGGACAATTGGTGGGTGCCACCGGAAGCGGAGGTGATGGCATTACGGGAGGGATACTGTGGGGGAGGAGTTTCGACGGCACTTGAAGATAAGAGGAACCAAGCATCCGAAACGATGAATCTATATCCATGTCTTCGAACTCGTGACTCGTTCTGGAATCAGCCTGGTTCGACGATGAAATGAACAAGTCGCAGAGAGATGGCGGGTGATCGCTCAAGAACCGGCGTATGAAGAGGATGATGGTATCTGCTGCAGGTCTTTCATGCAGCGACGACCAACACTGTTGAATAAAGCTCCAGTGCGCATCGTGCATTGTTTGGGATTCTGGTCGGCCTGGCTTGTCACCCCGATGTAACCGTAGCACAATAGAGACATCTTCACGAACTTCAGACCATGGCTGTTTCCCAGAAAAAACCTGCAGAAAGGGCTCAGAATAGGACTGACAACATTGTTTCCACGAGCTTGCCTGAAGAGCAATACATCCGAAGGAATATATATCACTCTTAATTGTCCTGGGGGTCGTTCCTTCGGGATCGATTTGCTCCGGTGCGATCCAACGCAGGGCTCCCGGTCGCACGGTGGATCTCTGGAGGTAAGTCAATACTTCTGGAACATTGCCCACCAAGGAAGCATATCCAAAATCGGCCAAACGCGCAGTGTAGTCCGCATCGAGAAGCACATTATTCTATCTCAAGTTCAGACGGGAGGACACTGAAAACGATTCGGTCACGTACAGTGTTTAGGTCACCGTGGACGATTGGAAAAGAATGCACTGTAGTACGTTGTTTTACTTTTATTTTTTCAATGCTGAGGACTGATGGCAGCAACCTACAGTAGTGCAGCCCATTTGCAACGTCGAGCAGCTTTCGCATCGCACCGGATTAGAGTATGATATGTCCAGATACGGAGTGAACGCACAATCTTCAGCCGGTGCTCCACACCCAGCTTATCGCCATGCATCGTGATGAACTTGTCGAGAGTTTCGTTGGGCATCCACGACGATACTAACGACAATGCACCGCGCATTCCAAACCCGTGCGCGATGCCCAAGAATGGCACGACATTATTATGACGTAGTCTCCGCCAAATTCCGAGCTCTCGACGGAGCATCTAGAAGACCACTCAAGTCGCGTTTTTTTACTTGACAACAGGTGGATGTACCTTCGTGGAGCTGTCTTCCGTATCTCCATCTATTATGGACTTGAATCGCAACGCCTTGACTGCAACCTGAGAGGGGTATGTAAACGGTAGTGGACGTGGATCGCGAATCACGGTCAAACCTCCTGAGATACCAAACCATCGACGTATCGACATTTATAGACATCACCGAAACCGCCACCGGCAAAGCACTGGTCATCGGTTTTGACGAGGTAGGGTGTGAGATCCGGCGGAGGCTGCACACTAGTACCAAGCCAGTAGTAAACCAGTAGACGGTTATTCAACAGGCTAGAGAGAAGACATACGAGTGGAGACTGAACGGGAGTCCACAATTCTCGGGTCCCATGGCGTTTCTTGACCTGATAATGTGTGTATGGGCAGACTAAGTCGGGAAGGGAGCGGTAGTCAACAGCAAACTGCCACACAGTCTACCACGAGGTAAACATGCAAGTGCTCCATCTCGTTTCACAATCCCAAATTTGGAGCGAAAGCTGGCTGGTTCATCAACAATGCGTGGGACGCACATCATTGTCTGGCACGTCCTTCGTGGCCACAGTCACCACCCAGAACCCATGTTGTTGTTCTATTCCGAAAAGAGGTCCTTGATAATCCTGCGCGTTCAACTCTGTCAACAGCAATCCATTCTCGCTCGGGCTGGAGGCTTTGCCACAGTCCCACAAACAGTGGGCCATGGCGAGCTCTGGCTTCTACCACCTCTCTCTTTAATTCCAGTGACAGACCTGTGCGCGCAGTGGTGTAGCAGAACACAGAGCTCCTCCCATCCATCAATGAGGTTGGGGCTGAGGTTGGCTGACGTAGATACGACGTCAGAAGGGAAGAGAGCATCCCTGGGACTGGGACTGGCAACCGTGACGCAACTCGACGGCATCCAGCAAGGTGTTAGCTGGGCATGCGGTGGGTATTCTGGCAGACGACAAGTACATTATGCAAGCAGTACACCCGAAAACAAGACACCGGACCCGGAGGCGTCGTGCGACGGAGTCGGAGCAATTGCATCATGAACGGAGTAGGTCGGCGATGTCATCACTGATTCACCTCATTATTAACACTAATCGAGGGCAGTGGTTCCCCTGGCCAGCAGCACATCGATGCTCTTTACCTGAACAGACAAGACAGTACAGTCGACTCCCTCTTAACACATACCTCACATAAGCCATACTCCCTTGTAACACATACATTCTTAGGCATCCCAAGTGCTCGGCTATCACTGTACGGCCTCCCCAGTAACCCATAAAAGACATATTTTTTCGTCTATCCCAAGGGGTATGTGTTAAGAGGGAGTCGACTGTAGCAAACTAGCCATCTGTGATACTAGCATCTCTTCGCTGCGTGGTGACCTCATTCTCGCTTGGCTAGTGTACGGACAACGGCTAGACTTGGCCTGGATGTGGCTCAACCAGTAGCGGGATGACGGGGGGCCATTCGCGGATTACGCCAGGTTTGTGAGGCCGGGGAACGACGTGCACTCGTGTGTTCGGACAGTACGAATGTGCCACAAAGCGCCCCGGCTATTGGGTGTCTCCGACTCGGGGAGTGATTTGCACCGATTGCTTGGCCATACGTTTGCGGATGACGTTTGAGCACAAAAAAGTGCACCCACGCCCAAAAGCGACACGCAACTTTCCCTCCGGCAGATGCTACAGATGCCTGTATGAGCGCCACGGCCGTTCCACTCCCACCTGTAGGTTACCGGCCATCCAAACAGAGGTGCTAGCCCTGGAAGCCTCGAACGCTTCGGGGCCAGAGATAGGACCCGCGTGCACCAGGGCAGGGACGGGCGGCTGGTTGTACTTTTCCTCCAGACCTGCCGTACCGGTCCTGGACCATGTCGCTGATGTCGGTGAGGAAATTCTGGGCTGCAAAGGGTGCGTATCAATCGACCGTGGGGAAAGCCGAAAGCTGACCCTCGTCTAATGAAGCAAAACCGGTCGAGATCCAGTTAAATGGGGAAGTCTACGCGGTCGCCTTCTCACCGGACGCAAGACATGTCGTGGGTGGTGGGCATGGCAAGATGGTTGGACAATGGCGAGTCGAGGGAGGTCGAGCGGTGGGAGTGCCGATAGAGACGTCCGGTTATCTGCTCAATGTTGCAGTATCCAAGGACGGGCAGTTCATCGTGCTCGGCGGGTCCAACGGACTAGCGGAAGTCTGGGACGTCAAGACGGGCAGAAAAGTGGCCGAGGCAAGGGGGTCGATGCGGGTGTTCGGGGTGGATGTGTCCCCAGACTTGACCAGGTTCGCGACCGGGTCAGACCAAGGCGTCGCTGTTTGGTCTGTCTCGACAAGTCAGCGGATTCTTGGTCCGTTGGAACACGAAGACTTCGTCGCGGCGGTCAAGTTCTCTCCGAACGGGGACCGCATCGCCACCGCTACCTGGGAACGCAACTCGATCCGACTCTACGACAGCTCGGACGGCCAACTGCTCGTCGACATCCCAGACAGAGTCAGTTCGCCTTACAACACCTCGCTCGCATGGTCAAACGACGGTCAGCAGCTGTTCATCGCATCCCATGCTGGCACAATCAAGTGCGTTCATGTCTCCGGATCCTTCCTCTCGTGGACGGACTGGCACGTTCAAGTCGACAACCAACCTGTGGCCATCGCCCTGGCAGCCAACGGGAAGTTCATCGCGTCTGCCTCGTCTCGTTTTATCTCGCTCTGGGACACGTCCACCCACGCTCGAATTGGCCCCATCATCGAGCAGTCCGAAAGAGTGTGGTCGATCGCTCTCTCCGATGACGGACACCTCGCAAGCGGCGGGGATGACAAGAAAATTGTCCTCCGGAATCTCAAAAGCATCCTGCCGCGGTCTTACTTTGTAGACGTCGCATCCGGGTCTCAGGTGTCGCCGCAAGATCCAGTCGTTCAGGAGGACGATTCGACGCCCGAGGTTC
>JBBPTA010000007.1:13084-30850 GCA_038093915.1 Boletellus aff. emodensis
ACTCAGAGGGCGGGAAGAGTGCTCGGTGGATCCGGATCTGACAGAGGGCGCATGGATCACGAGAGAAGAACGCCCGGGATAGCGGAAGACTTCGTCACGACCGTCGTCATCGCCATCATCGTCGTCGTCGTCGTCATCGTTGAATTCATCATCCGAGCCAGAAGCTAAAAGACCTTGAGCGCTCGCGGAGAGTCTACGTCGTTCTAGTGCTCTGCTGTATGTATTTAACAGCACCTCGGCTTGTATTTTCCGTTCCCTGTCGTCGTCACCTATCGAATTGATAAGCAAGACGCAACATTTATCAGGGATAACTCACTTAAAATTCCCTGTCGTAATTCACCTGTCGCCCGTTCGAGCTTAGCAATAGCACGACGGGTTTCAACAGCGGTTTGAGCTTCGTCACCGCTCTCTAACCTATTTCCAACGAGATAGCGTGCACGCGCCACATAGTCTTGTGCAGAAGACAAGCGGTTGGGGCGCATCGCTTCTAATTCTTGCCCCTCTTCATCCCCCTCACTCTCGCCATCACTCGCGTGCGGAATCAGGGATCCGTCGTGGGCAAGATCGTACATCGCACCATCAGGTTCCATAAAGGGGAGAGGGGGAAATAGCCTACGGCGCATGACACGGACCCAGCGTCTGCGACGTACCCATGTATTCGTAGGGGAGGAAATGAAAGGGGCGGAGCCACTGCTGCTGACACGCCCATAATTTCGTGACGGGGAGGGCAGACCAGTTGGCGCGAGCCCAGTGCCGGACAAAAGGCGTACGAGCTGTGACGGGGGTTCGGATAGCCAGGCTTCATCTGGAGCGTTGAACCTCTGCGCATATTGCCAGCCGCCATCGGGGCTTACCCTAGGATGGGTGTCATCGATAACCCAATCGGATCTGTGAACTAGTTGTTTCATACAAAAGTCCAACCTGAAGTTAATATACACTCACAGCCAAAAATGGCTTCGCTCAGCGCCTTCTAATACGGGTGTATCCCGGCGAGAAGCATTTGGCAACACATACGGATCCGATGCAAGAGGAAGCTGTACATCACTACGCCATGAGGCCACCAGTCTTGTCCCCGTGTCTTCGTCTGGAGAGGGAAGCTTCAATTCAAAAGGTGCCGGACGACCGTGTCTTCCAAGTCCAGATGTAGAAAACTTGGTTCGTCCGCCTGAGACTGCAAGCGTTTTCAAGCGAATGTCGAGACGTTGGTTTTCGTACAGGACCAAAGGTACGGTGGTGTGCACACACAAAGGATTGTATGGTGCAGTAGTATCCTGCCATCGTTCTATCTCGGCTTTTTGCAAGACCTGGCGGGCTACATGAGATAATAAAGCACGGCGGTTGCATGTACTAACCTCGCAAATCCACACTTCGAACACGGAAGCGGCGATATCATACGCTGCCTCACCCCAGTTGTTTCGCACTAGTGGGTCTGCAGCTTGTTTGGATAACAGATACACCACTACCGGAAGATGGCCTTTTGAAGCCGCATTCACTATACGGAGGGTCACAAGGAATATCAAGGACAGATGTGGAAAGTGACGCACTGAGGGGAGTCCATCCTCCTTTGTTGCGAAGATCGACACCACGCACTCCATTCACTTCGTTCGCGGCTCCGCCGCTTTCACAGAGCCACCGTACAACGTCAAGGTACCCCTGAAAAAAAAAAAAGGGTGAGATGTCCCGACAACCGCTCGAGAAGCAAACTACCTTTGAGCAGGCGTTATGCAACGCAGTCCATCCATCTGCATCACGGGCGTGAACATCCGCTTTGTTCGCCAACAGATACTGGATGATCGACATGTGACCGTTTAAGGCAGCCTTGTGTAGAGCAGTCTATACAGGAGATCAGAAAAGGACAAACCGAACGAACGGGGGGTTAGCGACCTCTCCTTCGCGGTCTTCCAAGTCTGGCATTGCTCCACAGTCCTCGACGACTGGCATGACACGGTTAAAAGGGAAGGCGTCAAGAACCGATCTAGGACTCACGCCACTCGACAATGTCAGGATATCCGCGACTTGCAGCAGCATGGAGTGCCGTGAAACCGGTACGAGATGAAGCATCATTCGCCAGCGTAAATGCCTCGAGATCACCCTGGAGCGCAGTGGCAAATAGCTTTTTCAGTAGAACGAGGTCACCTTGAGAGGCCGCAGCAGACAAAGCCTCGAGCTGGGCGGGGGACGGATGAGATGGTGGCTGGGTTTGAAGTGGAGACGAAAGCAAACTTGGAGGTTCAGCCGGCGTGGTTGACCCTACGGCAGAATCCTGAGGAAGAGGTGAGTGCTCTGGCGAATCGGCGGGTACCGCCTGCGATAGTGCAGCATCCACAGAATTGTCGGGGTAGACAAACTCCTCCTCTTCCTCTTCTTCGGCGCCGTGTTCGACGCGGCCACTGACTTGGTGAACGGGATAGGTAAAGATCTCCTCCTCGTCACTCTCTGCCGGAGAAGCAGCGTCAGTTGGGGTCGTGTCTGACAACCCAGACCTGCTTGTTCATGTGAGAGGAGAAGGGCTGGATGTATGCGTGGGACACACTCTTCGATGGGACCAAGAAAACGTTTGGCCATGATGGGACGTGCGGACGCCAGAGCCGGAAGCGCAACAAGAACTCGCGGTGCGGGAACAAACTGCCAAAAACAAAGATCATCCCGGGTGTTTGGCTGACCGCACGAGGACCCGAACGGGCCCGCTCCTTGAAAAGCACACTGTCAGAAAAGCTCGGGGCGGGCCCTGGTTCTGTTCGATACACGGTCGAGGGCGCACATGGGCTTCGTGGACTTGTGGTCCCCCTACGCCGGCGGGACTGAGGGAATGTAGTCACACCAATGTTAACGTATGCGGGACTGGCCGACGTATGCGGGGCTGGCCGTCGTGTGCCATCTCCCTCCCGACCGATGTCTTTGGTCGCGTTTGGTCGCGGCCAGCTTTACCCTCTTGTTCGAGGGACATTCCGTCGGTTCGTCAGCACTCGCTCAGACTCGAAAATGACCGCACCCGTGCCCAATGGCGACCGCTCCAATCTCATCCCGTTTTCATCTCGTCTCCTTGGCGGGCGCGCCTTGGCCCAGGATGTCTGGTCGATTTTCAAGTGCGTCTACCTCAACGTGCACACCCGCACCCTCCTGATCTACTTCCCCAGCGCCGCAAACCTCCCGTCTGATTGCATCAACCTTGGTCAGGGATACATGAACTTCCCCCCTCCCCCGTGGATCATCGACGCTGCAGATAAGGCGCTCAAGCAGACCTTGTCCAACCACTATTCTCACCCAAAGGGGCGCTTGCGCTTGCGCCAAGCCATCAAGAGCTTTTACGGGTCCTCTTTCAACCGGTCCCTCGATGTCGAGTCCGAGATTCTTGTCACCAGTGGTGCTAACGAAGGTGTCGTCCCTGCCGCGGTGTCTCCCCGCTGTATCTAACTCCTGTTAGGCCAGTACTCCGTGTTCACTGCGTTCTTGGAGCAGGGTGACGAGGTCATCATGTTCGAGCCTTTCTTTGATCAGTACCTCCCATCGGTCACCTTCAATGGGGGAAAACCTGTCTATGTCCCATTGCATCCCAACTTAGAGGGCGAGAAACCAAACAGCAGCGAGTGGAAGATCGACTTTGATGAATTGCGGTATGTCAAATTCATTCCACACCTTCCCAATCTCAGACCGGTCCACAGCCGCTCTATCACTTCCCGGACCAAAATCATTATCATCAATACCCCCCACAACCCGGTCGGCAAGGTTTTCTCTAGAGAAGAACTTGAGAAGATCGCTGCCATCGCGGAAGAATTCAACTTGCTCGTCATGTCGGACGAAGTGGTGCGTAAATTTCATCTGATCCTGTTCTTACTTAAACTTTTCACCGCAAGTACGACTGTCTTGTCTATGACGGAAAGCAACATGTTCGCTTCGCGACTCTCCCTGGCATGTGGGACAGGACTGTCACCGTCCTCTCGGCTGGAAGTAAGAGAGCCGTTTATTGTCACTGGCTGTCCGACGCTCAAATTTGCTTCAACAGAGGCTTTCGCTGCCACCGGCTGGCGTGTCGGCTGGCTAATTGGCCCAGAGTCGATCATCAAGCCCACTCTCGCGGCCTGCACTCGGATCGTGTTCTGCAGCAATTCACCGTTACAGGAGGCTGCGGCAGGGGGACTGGAACAAGCGAGGTCTCGTGGATTCTTTGAGAACCAGGTTGCGGAGTACCAAGAGAGGCGCGACGTTCTACTCTCTGCATTCGATAGGGTCGGCTTGAGGTATAGTCTGCCAGAGGGCACCTACTTTGTCCTTGTGGTGAGGTCGACAGAAAAAAGCCAGCGATCCGTTCCTGATCTTGTTACTTCCTAGGACATATCCAGAGTAAAGTTCCCGGAGGACTACCCGTTCCCAGAATCTCTGCAGGGGAGAGGAAAGGATTTCAAGTATGTGACGCGTTGTGGATCCATTTGCGTCACTCACACCTGTAAGGGCTTGTTGGTTCATAGCCACGGAGATTGGTGTCTCTTCCATTCCTGTCAGCGAGGTAAGTCTCCGGACACGTACCCTTCATTACCGTATTGACCTCTCTAGTTTTACTGTGAGGAGCACTGTAGCATTGGGGAGAGCTACGCCCGCTTTTCCTTCTGCAAAGACATAGACACGCTCAAGCAGGCCGGGGAACGCCTCCAATCTTTAACCAAGTACATCTCCTAGATGGGTAGCCCACGGCATCCTGTAGAACTGGATTTATTGTTGGTATATAACGCATGTACAGCCCCTACATAACGTATTGCGGGTCTATCTGCCAGGAGCACTCACAAGATTTCACTGCATCCTCTGGAAAATGCATTCACGCAGTCTCTTTGTGACTCTAGTTAACTACTCTCAAGGGCATCAATTACGCGCGACAGTGCCTCGCCCTCAGAGGTGTCAGAACGAAGACCGTAGTAGGTTGGGTTCGTCATCATCCTCTGAGCAAGGAACGTGAAGGAGAGCAGGTCCACCCCATCCTGCTCGTTACGTATCGTGCCGTCTTTTGCCCTTTCCTGATACCACTTTCCCAAGACACCTGGTTCCAACAGCTGCGACTCCAACGGTAGTCCATCTTCATTCAGGAACTTGTTGAACATCTCCACAGCTTCTGCCGGACAGAACAACACAAAATGACCAGTCCCATCTTGTCGAACCGCGCGGCTTTGCATCTGCACAACCTCCATGGTAGCGTAGTCTCTCACTCGACGTTCCAGGCTGCCAGGGTCGCCTTGTATATATTGAGTACCCATGACCACGACGACCTCCGCGTACACCGGAAGACTCCAGCAGGCCTCACGAGGCACTATCAAGAGTCTGACAACTCCCTCTGCGAAGAGTTCGAGAATTAGCTTGCGATCCAATTTTGAGATTCCGTGATGAAACACCCCGACACCCCTCGACACAAAGTTTACCAGCGTCGCGTCTTGAAGCCTCGCAAGGTAGTCTTCGACGTAAACAGAGGAAACGGATTCTGGGATGAACCCCCTCTCGGAGAACGAGGTCAATGCACGCTGGGTGATCAAGTCCTGTGCTACACTTTGACAGTGTCTGCGAGAGGGGACAAACACGATGCCGGAACCAGCTGCGTGGATGCCACAGATAGCTGTGTAGACGGGTTTCGCGAGCGCCTTAAAAAGCGCGCTGGAATGGGAAATTGTGTACGACTGAATGGAGCACGTCAGAGGTTGCTCACGATCCCTAGGCAGGAAGCTATGGAGCCCCATCGGCTCGACATCTAACCACGTCGCTAGGTCCGTGGGGTCGATGAGTGATCTCGTGAGGCCAATAGTACGGCTTGGAAAACGTTCCGTCGCTTGTTTCACGAGAGCGATACCAAGTTCGTATGGAGCATCCATTTGATCTAGATTCTCATACAGAGTAATCCTGGGATGACTTCGAATTGGAGCTGGACCAGAGAGACGAAAACTTTCAAGGAGATTCGTCGCAGTGGTCACCCTTATCAATTTTCCATTGGGTGGGTTGAACAAGTTGGTTCTGGTCGAGTACTCCAGCCCGATGCCAATGCCACTTGAGATAAAGCGCAGTTCTGACATCGTCTTTATTGCTGCATTGGTACTCCGGTCGACAATAAGGGCCCAGGATGGTAAGGTTGACTCGAGCAGTGTGTTCCTACGGGTCATTCATACTACTGGCGAGAAAACGTAGGGTGCTTCGTACCATATGACTATGTGTGCCAGAAAAGACTTTCCGCAACCCGCGGGAGCAGCAATCAGGATGTTCAACTTTGTATTCAGGAGAGTCCAGAATGCCTGAGTCTGAATGGCGTTGAATTCACGAAAGCGAGAGAGAAGGCTATTACGCAGCGCAGAAGGGCGTATTGCAGAGGGAAGAAGGAAACCAACGTCCACCCGTTGTGTATGAAAATGGCAAACCGAGGGCATGGATACACCATCCAGCTGTATAAGTAGTTCATTATCCGCGCCAAGCCATCTGTCAGAAACGAGTCGAATAGTAATTGATGGTGGTAGGGTATCTGCAGACATTGAGATTATGAACTCTACGTCTAGAGAACTTGTTGATTCTCGAAGAGAGATCCGTGCCAGTTGAAGTATTGCATTCTCTTCGTGACCTTCGACCCATAGCAGAAATGGCTCAACAAATCCATGCACTTTGGTGCTCCAGTCGAAGGTACGAGTCACAGTGACGACGATCTTCAAAATACAAGGACCAAGGGGAAGCAAAGAATAAGCTAGTTCGAGAGAGGGGAACTGTTTGGCTGCGGTCAGCAATGCCTGACCTTGGTATTCATTCAGCCGAATAAGGTCTCCTAGTTCGGCGGCTGTCATTGCAGCAAGCTCTACAGGATGGTACTCCATGCGCGACTCGTCGAGGCCATGTAGGATCTCCGCCTTCAAGTTAAATTGTTTCAGCGGTTCTTCATAAGGCCACATATGCTTTTCGATGGCCTTGCTCATCCCCGTAAGTGTAAGTGTTGCATTGGCCCATGTTCGGCTGATGGCAATTTCAAGTAGAGCTCGCACAATACGGCCACCATTTTGAGCAACGTATCCCGTGTCCGACACCAATGCGAAATCTTGAATGGGAAGGTTGGAAATGAAACTTTGCAAAAGTATATTGACCTTTCCCTGGCTAGTGTCGGCGCCACCCTTGACCTACGATCAATTCCTTGAATAGGTGCAAATATGTTTACTTACGCGAACATCGCAAGGGATGAATGTCATCAACTGTTCCAGTTCCTTAGTCTCTGACTCTCTGATTTGGATTTGATCAAACTGGGGCGTCGCCGCTTCTACATCCTGATCTGCAAATCTCTGAAGAAATGGCGTACCTCGGTACTCTTGCTGAGCATAGCCAAAACATCCGCTTCGGTCATCCGAGGCTTGAATAACATCCGAAAGATTTCAATTGACTGGTGGCGAATATAGTACTTCGCCGCTATCCGTCCAACGTCCTTGATAATAAACGTATTGACGTCAGGATCGAAGTCAATCATAGACAGATCTGCCAGCTTGCGTGCTGCTGACAAGATCAGTTCTGTCCCCTCGTCAAGAAGCGGGTTGTCGTTGGTCAGTATTCCTCCTGAGACTTATTCATCAGTTGTATTAACTGATTCTCAAGATCTGCCCTCACTGTATTGGCCACGGTTTTTCCGCATTCGGACGAAAAGATATGTGTATCCAAGCCAGCGGACGCCTTCTGCAACGTTGGCCACAGTCCCTAGGGCAATCTCCGCATTCAATGCATCCACCATGGCCAATTGGAATCTGACAACGTGAGCGCTGAGTATCCTGTTCGAGTATATGAAGAGTGCAGACTAACTGCGATTCAATCGCTCTCTGACACTTCTGGTCAGCGTGCTCATTGGCGGCTGCAGTCAGAGTTCCTTACCTGCGAAGCAGTGGCATCAAGATAGTGTGGAAGTTTGTCCTCCGTGGTGCAAATATATCCTTCACCACTGCTTTCTAAGCCTGGACGTCCGGCACGACCGAAAATCTGTAGGACATCCAAAACAGGAAGGTCCACGAATGAGCCTTTCCCGCTGTCATATACTTGCGTGCCTTTAATGATGACTATGGGACTTTGAGGTCACCGCATAATAACCCTGATTCACTACGCACCTGCATGCGCTGGTAAGTTGACTCCCCATGCCAAGGTGGCGGTACAACATAAAACCTTGCTTGGCATCAATCCAAGTCAAATTGGTTACCGATTGCACGTACCTTGATTACTCTCTCTCGGAACATCTTTTCCATCAGGTTACGGTCGGATCGTAACATCCCGGCGTGGTGGATACCGAAGCCGTCGTCAAAAAGTTGCTTCATCTCCATGTTGCGTGATTCGCCAATGCTCCTGCGGAAAACGGTCCACAGCGGGTGGTCTTGGCAACTGTAGTCATCTAGCGTACCCTCTATGGTAGCAGCATCCTTGAGAGCACGCGCTGCGATGACCGTTTCTTTACGTGCATGAACAAACACCATGACTTGGTGGCCCTGGCGAACGAGTTCTGACACCTTCTCACACGTGACGCGGTCGAGATTCTTCTTGGACTGTGGGCTCCCGGGGTTGCCTCTAACCCCAATGAAGTGTTGCTCTAGTGGAACTGGTCTGAAGGATGTGTCGAAATAGAACAGACCAGTGAATCGAGAGACACTAGTTGAATCAAATTCAAACAATGAAATATTCCACCCTTAAACATTACTGACCATAGGAACTCAGCAACATCGATGTAATTTGGAAGAGTGGCACTCAAACCCACAATCCGGATCAGGGATTGACTAGATTCGACCTGACGAGGCTTTAAGGTCTTTCATGAGGTTCATCAACCTGTGACTGACCTGGCGCAGAGTTCGAGCGACGATGGTCTCGATCACAGCGCCTCGTTCCTCGTTGAGAAGATGGACCTCGTCTATAATGAGAAGTTTCAATTTCTGCGGCAGATGTTCAATTGCAATGGGTTACTGAAATGAAATCGAAAACTAGAACGGACCGATGCAAGTTCCCCCTCGCCTGTTGGTTTCCGGGTGACCACGTCCCACTTCTCTGGCGTGGTAACAATAATCTGAGTCTCCGCAATCTCAGCCTTCGTGAGCTGCATGTCGCCTAGGCAAGCAAGCTAATCTGTTTAGCAGAGTGCAAAGGGCGTATAAAAGATACCGACCAGTCAATTCTCTGACCAGTATTGACAACCATTTTAGTCTTTTTCCGAGCTTTTGCACGATTTCCGAAGCCAATGCTTTCATCGGGGCTCTTTTTCTCTTGTCATAAGTGTACTTGGGACGATGAATTATTCGAACTCACACGTATATAATCTTGAAACTATCACGATTTATGGATGTCCGCAGAGCCGATCCCGGAGCAATAGGTGACCTATACTGTCCCAGGACCCGCAGAATGGTCAGCATAGCAACATCAGTTTTACCCTTGTTTAGATGTCATTGTCTTGCAACGCATCTGATTACGGACCACTTACCGCACCAGTAGGAGCTGCAGGAACTAATTAAAGACTATGGGGATCGGTAAAGCCTAACGCTCACCGCAAATGAGCATGTTTTCGTTGGAGCGGTATGCAGTAGGATAAACTATGGATTGTATCCTATTCAGAGATGTATATCCCTGGCAGATTCAAATCTGAGCCATCTTGCAAAATCGAGTGCGAGAAGCCGCTTGCCGGAAATGAACCTCGAGCAAGTTCATCAAGTTCAGAGATGGGTATAAGACGTTCGGATTCTCGCGGCGGGACCGTCGTAGCCGGTGGTATGACCACTTCTTCGTAATCCTAGAGACAATATAAGAAGAGCCAGGAAAGATGGTCCTCTAAGAGGCAACCTCGTGATCCTGCCTCGTAGTCCCAATTGGCAGCATATATTTGCTTCCGTATTGTGAGAGAATATTTCCGCCGCTGGTGTTAGACCAGGAAGTATAGACATGGGGGAGAACTTCGGGAGCTCCTTGCTGATGAATGTCAACATACGACTAGTTCTCTTGGAGAACGAAACTCACCGTCGTTTGAGTAAATAGGGGCCTAGCCGAATTTGCTCTCAAGGTCTCATCGACACGACGCCGAGCGTCTTCTGGAGCAAGACTGGCCGGCATTCCGGCTGACAAGTTTCGTTGAGGGATGTGACACGAGTAAGAAAAGTTCCTTACTCGCCGGCTGAAAAATGGGGCCATCTTTTCCATGCTCCTTTCTCAAGTTCAAGTGACAAAAGAGCTGTAGAAGATTTGCACACGAGTGAGATGGGATGGAAGCAAACAGTAGTCACTTTTTTGGCGATAGCACGGCGCGATCTCAGCAAATCCGTGACCAATTCGATTTGGTCAAAGCCCACAGCCTCGGCAACCTCACCCGATATTTCATCATCCGTGCGTGAGCTGGAGAGCAGGTCCGCCAGGACCTGCAGTGTGTGTGCAGAGTTAGGCTTACTGCTTTACCTGGTGTTTCAGCTATTCAAGGGGCTAATCTGGAAGAGGACATACTCGAGCAATCTTTGATAGACTGCCTTCGCAACGGATGATTCAATATCCCCAGCAAAGATATTCAGAACGCTAGACCACGGCTCATCCACTGGTTCATCTTCAGGGACATGAAACAGTTCATCTAACCATTCGAACGCTCAGCGTCTGCGCATCTAACTCGACACGCAACACCTGCATACCATTGTGGTCGAATGCGTTGGGACTGATGGGTCCTGTTAGCATCGATAATGATTATCAAGAGTGCAAGTTCGTGCACCTAATCCACTCAGCAAGGGTTTGTACACTCGAGTCAGAGCCCGTATCTCGAGAAGTGGTCAGAAAGTCGAGATGCTTTGCAAAATCGGACATGAATGTCTGAGTCGAGACGCGCTGGACGCAGCCAACGACTACTAATCAGACTAGTCGGGCAAGTTGCGGCGTGGGACCAACGACGAGTTGGACGATATCTTACCGAGCTCATCAAACTGTTTCAATCAAGGAGCGCGAATGCACTTTATCGTGCTGTAGCTCTAACTTGGTGTTCGTCGATCGTTCTGTGGTAAGGAGAATCGTACGACCCATGAGGACAAGCGGCCATTAGATCGGTTCACCGACGATACGTTCTGATGTTTTTTTTGATACCCTAGCACTGTCGGACCCCAAGGCAAGGCACATCTACCGCCCACAATTCCTGGCGAGCAAAATTGGCTTTCCACTGTGAGAATACCACCACCGGATGGTTGCGGCAAGCGAAATGTCGTGCAGCCTAAAGGAAGGGACCAAGAAACAGTGGTGTCTTGGCAGAAGTAACTTATAAACCAGCCTTCGTTCGCTAATGTCCATTATTCAGTGCGCACACCCCACCGGATTGGGATTCGTTGGCCGGCTAGCTGGGGAAGTGAACGGTCTGACCGGACTAGGAGAAGACTGCACACCGATATTCACCCAGTACCACCACCCAATCTGCCAGTGCGCCGTAGAATGCTCTCGACCAAAGGTTACCTTTTAATCGTCCTTCTGCACGCCTACCGGATCGGTGGGAAGAGGTGGTTTGTTCTCCCTTTGTCCTTGGGTGAGGATTTGAATGCAGAATTTGATGAAGCCACAGTAAAAGAGGAGCGATCGTTGTTCACAGACCATCATGCATTCCCCTCACGAGAGTTACTTCCTGGACTGCAACAAGTCACTGGCGCACAAATCAACCTGTCGACATTTTTCCTTGCCAACTCACCTGTACATTTAATGATAGGAAACCGTGCTCGCGTGCACTGCTCGTAAAATTATTGAGCTGGGTATCCGAGTGAGACGGCGGGCATGGCGTTTGACCCTGGCGAGATCAACTTGTTCGGTCGGTCGGGAGTTACTTCCGTGCGCCATCCCGCACAAAATGGTTCCACTTGGGCCGGCAGCTGAGACAAATACCAGCTGCCCGCCTTCCAACGCTTGATCGCGTACCGCAGGCGTCACGAGCGACAAAGGTCCAATCTCCACTCGCCATCGACCATCTTTTGCCACTACATACGCCAGACGCGGCCCGGATGAGACCCGATTCAGACCAAGCAACCTCTGTTCTATGCCCCATAGGTGCAATATCTTCAGGTGGTAAAGGAGTTCCGACGGACGTCGATGGCATCTGAAGGAGCGAGCTAATCCAAGTTTTCGAGTCTGACGACACGATCAAGGCAACGATCGAAAAACAGCGAGCGTTTGGTTGTCGCGTGAAATCAGGTGCTATGAAAGAGGCGTACTGCTGGCGCGGGACTACCCCCAACCATCCCATCGTCCGTACTTCCGATACTCCTGCAAAACCAGCTCACGATTGCCCCTTCTCTCCTTTTCCCGCTCCTTGCCTTTACCCTTGTCGGGAAGAGACGTGACGGATGAGATACTAGAAGTTCGTGGACGAGACGCTGGCGACGATTTCGGGGAGGACACAGCCTCAGATGATGATGGTTGGGCTCCCTTAAGAGGCAATGCGAGTCGGTACCATCCACCACTATAGGTTAGAACGACGAGCTGGAACTCGGGCACGACCCCAGGAAGTTCAGAGGCAACTATAATCCAGCCGACAACACATTTCTCGTCAGCAGCAATATCAGTGTGCGAGGAGCGAACGGAGGACGTCGAGGACAGTGAAATGTGAGCTGCTTGTGTGGGTATCCGATACTGTGCGTATGACCATTCCGAGTCAAAGTACTTGGGTAACGGCAGAAAGGGGGTGAGTGGCGACAGAGATGACTGCCGGTTTCTACATGGCAAAAGTAAGTCGACTAGTGTCAGACGATACAACCGACTTACGATGCCCTGGACGAGACGAGAGAGAATACGTGAACGGTTCCCTTGTCACTCCATACACCTACCTCTTTTTCATCCGGTCGGAAGGCGACCCCATAGATCTCCGCCGTGTCTGCCCCTCTACGAAACTCCCGAAGAAGCTTCCCAGAAGTAGTGTCCCATATTCGAACAAGTGTCCCCCGGGTGGATGTGGTAGCCAGTAATCGGCCCGATGGAGGCAACGAAAGCGTTGTCAGAGCTGACTCATGGGCCGCGATCATTGACACAGGATGTTTCAGTGGCGGCGGCGGCGGCTTGGACGGAGGTACGGACGGCGGTGGCCCGAGAGGAGTAGGGGGGGTGCAGGGAGGTAGATGTACGAGTTGCACATGCCCCATCTGCCTACCTGGGATCGCAAGCAACGTTGTGTAGGCCGCCGTAGCCATTGCAAGGATCCCTTGAGAAGGACGTAAGCCTCGTTATTGCGAGCATCCCGGGGCTGAGTACCTCGAGCATTGTCACAGGTATCGTATTCGGCCTTTCTGGCGACGGTGTCGTGCACCTCGAAGACGACGACTCTCCGTCGCAGGGCCACCGCAAGCCAGCGGCGTCGACAAGCAATCCCACGTACCCGCTCTCTGAACTCTAGCTCGGCGACTTCCACCCCCGCGGCATCGTCCCACAGAATCACCTTGTTCGGCGGATACAGCGGGCTGCGACCACCGCCAAGAAGGAAGAGGAGCGACGACGTGTGGCAGGGCACAGCGGAAGCCAGCGTCCCGCCGGTGAACTCTGTGGACGACGTCAACGCTCGACGACGGCGACGAGACAGAGACACATGCCTCTCTTGCGAAGTAGCGTGAGGGGCCATGTCCGATAAACAGCAAAGCCAACAGGCGTTGAAACAGTGAATATCTGACAATCCGCATCAAACTGGACATCGAAAATCTGGACAGGGTCGGTAGGGGTGATGGAATGTCGAGCGAGGTTCATGGAGTGTGAGAGGCAAGCACGACTGCAACAGAGCCATACTAATGGGTTGCGAATGGCCGAGACTTCTACACGAGGGACCTTGAAGCAAGGGCAACATAACACTACACAAGACAAGAACCCGACAGGACAGACTCGGGCAACACGATAGCAACAGACGGACTTGGGGCATAGATAAATACAGAAACCCGGATGGTGTATAAATATTCAGCACGACTCAGCGCCACCACTCAACCTCGAGCAGAATGTGCGACCGCCGCGGGGGCGTATGGTGTCGCATGATAGGCAGAGTGATGGGTGTAGGTAGGGGCATGCGAGGTCGCACGAGGCACACTCTCGTTGGTGTTGTCCCAAGCCTTTGGTGGCCGCAGGCCAACACCGGCGAGCTGCTGGCGAGCAGCCTTGAATTCGAGTTCTTCTGCCTGATTCTGAGCAACTAACGCGGCTTTGGCCTCTGCCTGTCTCTGAAGCTCGGCGTCGGACTCGTCGGACAAGTAGTCTGTGAATGCACCATCCGAGATGACGGTGGCATCAGACAAGGAGCCATGGGAGCTCCCACTATCGCTGCTGCTCTCAGAGGAGCTGCTGACGTCGAGGGCAGCCATGGCGGTCTCCAGGGAGGACCTTTTAGATGAGAGCGTTCGGCCGAAGGGTGTGTCTTGAGAAGATGTTACGTAGGGATCTACATGTGACGTTTGTAGGGCCGAAGAACACTGATTCTGCGCGGCGAAATCGCCGGAGGGTTGCGATGGGGAATAGGAAAGGGCAACGGAGGACAGAGAAGGCCGAGCTGTTCCGTTGCGACGGGAAAGAGAGCCGTCTTGATCGATATGTCTGCGTGTAGAGGGGGCGCGTGATTTGTCTTTGGTGCCTTCGGTATATGTCTGGCGACGGGAGAGTGTGTATTGATCGGAGGCAGGGGCGGAGGAGCGAGGAGTGGTGCCCGCTAATGCGGCACCTTGTGGGACGGGACTGCCGCCGGAACGACCGCGGGAGGGAATAGCCATGGGCTGGGTCTTTGAGGGGACGCAAGATTTGCTTGGTGCACTGTTGATAGTGTTGCGACGATCCAAGGTAGACGGAACTGGCTGGTGTTGGGATTGTGCGCGGGCGGAAGAGATGATAGGAGGGAGAGGGCTGCCTCTGGAGAGGATCGCGTCGAGGACAGACTTTATCTCTGGGGGCATGGGTATGCTGTGGACTATGCTGATGGTGGGCCAGTCTGCGGGTTGTATGAGCCGGTGCTCGCTTTGGGTGGGGGGCCGGCAGCAACCGGGCCAGCCATGGTTGTTGTACACGGTGAGTTTCGGGTTCGAGCGAGCCCACTGTGACGGAAGGGGGTGAGGACGGAGGGGATCGGAGGAGAGGAGGGGAGTAGACCTTGCAGTAACCACAGCCGTTGAAGGACTTTACTGTGGAGGGGGGTGGGGATGGGACAGAAGGGGGGTGGGAAGAGGGACGGACCTTCGGCGTTTTTGAGATGGACGACGTCGATGCGAGGATGGTTCGCTCTGTTGTAGCAGACGTCGCGGAGGTGTGGACAGCTATGGGGGTGTGAGTGTCGGAGAGGGAGACGGGGAGCAGGAGTACCGCGCGGCACTGGGCTTGAAGACCATGCACATTGGACATGGCACGGCAGAGATGTCGGCGGGGGCGTTGTACTGGTAGCACATTATGGGGGAGGAGGAGGAGCAATATCTGCGGTGGTATTCTTATAGCATGCTAAATAAGGCCCTCTCCTGCTCGTCCCACCACCATCGACAATGGGAAAGTCCCACTCAAAACTGACCGCAGAAGAGCTGGCAGACCTCCAGAAGAACACGTACTGTAAGCCCCATCCTCGCCCATCGCGCCCATGCTCACCCGTGTGCCCAGTCGACAAGAGAGAACTGCAGCAATGGTGCCCTCTGCGTCCCGCCCACTGTCCACTCTGCTCTGACGATCGTCCAGGTACAAGGGCTTCCTCAAGGACTGTCCATCTGGCCAGCTCGACAGGTCCGAATTCCGTCACATATACAAGCAATTCTTCCCGTTCGGTGACCCGGGCGAGTTCGCAGACTACGTCTTCAATGTCTTTGACGAGAACAAGAACGGGACGATCGACTTTAAAGAGTTCATCTGCGCTCTCAGCGTGACGAGCCGCGGTCGCTTGGACGAGAAGCTCAAGTGTATGCCCCCCCTTGGTCGCCATCGTCCCCATCTCACCCCCGCCCACAGGGGCATTCCAGCTTTATGACATAGACAAGGACGGCTTTATCACCTACGATGAAATGCTGCAGATCGTCGCCGCCATCTACAAGATGACGGGCCAGATGGTCAAGCCGCCCGCTGATGAAGACACGCCGGAAAAGGTTCCTGTTCCTCTTTTCATTTCCTGCCCCACCTGACCCCCGTCTTCCCAGCGCGTACACAAGATTTTCACAAATATGGACCGAGACAAGGACGCAAAGCTTACGTATGATGAATTCGTGGAGGGCAGCAAGCAAGATCCAACTATAGTTCAGGTAGGTCGCGCCCGGTCCCATGGCCCCATTTGCCTCGGCTGACCCATGTGATCGATCCCATACAAGGCCTTGTCTCTCTACGATGGCCTAGTATAGGATCACGCGCCCACATACCTTATCTCACTTGACGCTCACGAAGCGGTCTCACGTACCACTATCTCCCCTTAATTGGCACTCGCAGCGAAACAGGCTGTCGTCGGACTTGGATACGATCTCTCCAACGGTGTACATCTTCAATCATGTAACGGTACTGTGTTGCCTCTAGATGCTACTATACTGTACTGTTGCTATCCCCTGCTCGGAGCCAGCTTTCCATACTTGCCAAGGATCTTGATGTCCACGTCCTCCCCTGCCCAGCTGTACAGCCCTTCCGCAAACTCCAGATTGTCCCGTTCTGCCTTGAACAACTTTGTATAGTCCTGCGGCTGCCCTGCCTGCGCAGGTCCCATCGCCACAAACGGGGACATCGCCATGTCACGCGTAGAATCAGCAGCTACCCAACGGGGCACTGCGCGTCACTATCAGCACTTGAGACCACGGGCCAAAGCACCCACAATTATCGCCGCCAAGGATGAGGCGGTAGAGCCCATTCAGGCCAAAAAAGTTGAGAAAATACCACGACAACGAGGACACCCACCGGACGTCCATGTCGGGTGTTTCAATGCCGCGCTGAAGCATAGACTTGAACCCGAGCGTCAGGGGAAAGGGCAGCTTGACTGTTTCAAAAAAAGTCAGTGACAAGCAACATCAGACTAGTCGTGTCGTACTTAGGACAAACCCCTGGAAGAAAAAGTTGATCCAGCCCATGATGACCATTTGGGGTACCATCATCACCATCTGCGTCTTCATCCCGGACATCATCCCGTCCATGGCAGCAGGGTCCGAGAAAGGGTTCGATGCAGACAAAGCCGAGTCGCCCTTGGGCGGACCATCTTTAAGATATGCGCCTGCCTTGAATGCCTCGGAAAGGTTCTGTGATATCGTCTTGTAGTACAACGGTGGTATAGGCGATCTCGCAGACGTGGCGCGGAGTATTTGAGATCTCCCAAGAGCCCGTCTGGGTGCACGGAGCATTATCGAACAATGGCACCAAGACATGGCAGACGGACCCACTGCTCACGAAGTGCTGCACGAGACAATTTCTTTGGCGTTGACTGCAGCAGAAGTACGACATAGTGTCGGAGCACGCCAACAAGAATCTTGTAGTAAAAAAATGTGGTCAATGGGCGGTGTCCACGCCTGTCAATGGGGACGCGACTACCATGACGAGGGTGATTGGGAACAGGACCCAATCGCGTATTTGAGGGTCAAGATATAAAGAGACCCTGCACATCGACCCTTGTCAGTCTGGGTACAACGCGAAGGAATGGCCATGAAAACACGGACGGAGTGCGCGAGGACATGGCTGTTGACGCGAGGCTTGCCTGCCTCTTTTGGCGCCACATGGCCGCAGCAACGCTTTCACTGGCTCCACCATGGACAACTCTCCAACCGCACTTTTCGATACATATGAGCAAGATTTTCGTCAGATACTTGACAGTGTGCGCTCGAAGCTCGACGCAGATGG
>JBBPTA010000007.1:30947-84115 GCA_038093915.1 Boletellus aff. emodensis
ACCAACCTCGGACGAGCCTTATGGTGCAACAAGCGACAGAACGAGATTGTTGGCCGGTATTTCAACTCTGGAAGATGGCACGAGACGATTGCAGGAATCTCAGCGGATCGCTCTCGAGACCGAGGACCAAGGCGCGGAGATTCTGATGAGCCTTCGTGCTCAGCGAGAACAGATCGAGAACGCAAGGGATACCGTAGGTTATAGTCTTGCAGACCTCTGGACTCTTCGCCAATTATTTCCTAGCTGCGAACTGCGGATACAGCCATAGACCGCGCATCGGGGACGCTAAGGAAAATGATTAGGAGGTGTGTTCGTGTTCGCTTCGGCAGCCTTGTCACTCTGACTGCTTGACTCAGAATGTATCAGCAGCGTGTAGTCACCGCCGCTATCATTGTCTTGCTTGTCCTGCTTATTGCAATCATTATATGGGAAAAGCTTTTCCGCTAGGCCCCTTGGCTGTTTATTATATGTGCATTGTCCATTACTGACTCACGGACAGTGTATTTATTATCTTCACATACCAATTCTCTCTAGCCTTATCGCTCAAGTTCGGGCAAAGTTTCCATACGGTGTATATAAAGCCGCACTCCTTTAATTCTTTAGAGCCGCTGTTATTGTGACTCAAACATCTTCTATTGTGCATCAGCTGCATAAAAGCGTGTTGCGCAGCCTCTTGCAGAAGTTTCTCGCTTGTGGGGTCTTTGGCCCACGTTGGTGACCGAATTTTAACGCCTTCGAGTTTCTACCGATGTTGATGTAATGTCAAATGCAGGCGACGCTGCTTGTGTCATTCACAGGATTATAGACTACGCACTGGCCGTCTTTACCGTGAACATATACGCAGGCGGCAGAAATATATTCGTTCCAATGACATTACCAGCGCAATGAGCCAACGTCAAAGCGCTGAATTGTAAGCTGACAACCGCCCGTCCAGTATTGCAGTAATGCGATCCTAGTCTGCTCAACACGAACACCGCATGAGTAGCTGGTCAATCCACCGAAGGTGTGATGGAACATGTTTATAGGCGGTTATCGGCCAAGTATCACTTTGGCGATGCTTCCGCCACTTGCAGCCCTTGCCGCCTAGTCACAGCACGCTCGTCGATGTTTGACGGCTGTCTATGTCGTCAACGCGGTAGCTTAAGCGCTTACCTTTGGTCTCCGAGTCAAGCGTAAGGGGCAATATCTTACGTGTAAGTGAACGAAGAAACCAAATATGCGTACCGGGTCTGCTAACCTGCGCGAGGGCATGGTTCATGTCCTAATTTCTCATCCCACATGGATGTCAAATCGAGTAAATAAAACAGCGGGAGAGGTGGAACAAAGGCACAACAGTTTACCTCTAGACGGTAATGGCCTACATAGCTTGTCCGTACCCATGTGAACCCTGTTCTTCACGCCTCTGGTACTGATGGTATGGATCCCCGTAGGATGCGTAGTCATAGGCATACGCTGGTTGCGCATAGTGACTCGGATAGTCCTGCACATCGCGAGTAACTCCCACTGCACCGTCACTTGGTGGTCGTGGCGCAGGGGTCTGCCTGCCTTGATACACATCATAGACATCTGCAATGTAGTTCCCTGGCATCCCTGAATGGCTATATGCCCCCGCCTGGTGGTAAGATATAGGGGCTGCAGCTGCAGAGAGATTAACTTGGCTGCTATAGTCATCATCGTACGCGTAGCGTTGCGGTGCTTCTTCGTCAAAGGTAACCGAGGAAGCATTGTATTGCCCATATGCGCCAGAGGTCTGGTGAGAATACCCTCCATACGCAGGCATAGGGGGATGATCAGAGGAGTCGGCCCCTGCAGGATTTGTGTGATAACTTGGCGCCACACTCTTAGTATCCGAAGCGTAGTGATAGTCCTGGGCGTAGGGACTTGGAGATGGCCGTCGTTTGATCACAGAGGCGGCATCGACATCGTCATCATCGACAGAAAGATTTGGAAGTGTGGGCTGCGGTAAGGGCTTGGCTATCATCTCGCCCTTCTTGTTCTTGAGGTGAGAAAAGTCACCCATCGCCTCCTTCTTAGCAAGAGCAGCGGCCTTTGCCAATCGTTCCTTGTTGCGACGTTTGATAACCTCGGCGATACGCTGCAGACCAGTTAGTTGCAAGCGGAGTGCACATCGTTGAAGACCCACTTTGTCTACTTTGTGGCAGACATATTCCTGGATGGCTAGGGGTTAACCAATGCCTATCGGGTCCGGATGCCAAATGGAGCTTACCTTCAAATTCCCTTGAATGTAACAAAGAAGGGGAACATAACAGATTCCTGCCATAATCAACAGCAGAAGGGAACCAGCGAAGACGACAAACGTGAAGAATGTCGTAACAGTCAGGGCGGACGTCGAGAGACTGTTGCCGGCGAAATACTTTGACACTTCGTACCATGGGCCATTGTTCTTTTTGGCGAGGTAAATACTGTATAGGGTTAGAGCATTGATTGTCTGGCGAGGACCATCAGACAAAAGCAGCCGCTTCCAACCTATACAGGGATGTCAGAACCCAGGCGGAGATGATGACTCAAACGACTTACTCTTGAATGTAAAGAAGACGAAAAAAGCAAAGTCATCCTTCTTCTTGGTGGAATTGCTGATATGGTCAAAGAAGCAGAAGTAGTCATATGAGCCTGAAAAGAACACACTGAGTGGTGGATAGTGTCTGCTAACGTCGTCGCGTACGTAGTGAATAGTAGTGGTTTGCCATCACATTCGTGAAAGCATAAGAGATATCCCGACTAGCTAGTATCTTTTTCGATTTGCGAGCTTCATATGCCAACTGCAGAAGTGAGGACAGGGCAAGCAGATCGAGCTCGCAACTTACTAGTAGGAAACCAAAGATGATACACCCTACGAACAACCACTTGCCAATATTAAAAGGGATATAGAAACAACCATCCTGATGTTGACAGTCGTTGAAGATTTGATTTGACCACGTCGAGGTGGTTAACATTGTGGTTGCGGAAAAGATATCAGAGATGTATACAAGAAATGATTTGAGGATGATGATGTAAAGCCACAAATACCTGCACATACGCCAGGTCAGACTGGAGTCGCAAGTGGGGAGAGTGGCCCCCCGCGCGGGTGTACCGGGGTGACGACTCACTTTAGCCGCATAAAGAATCCATTGTCTGTGAATTCCCGTGTGTCGATAAAGTCGAACTACAGAATGTGTTCATCGATAGAAGGGTAACCGCGCTATGGGGTACCTTGTGGTCGGGAACGATTTCACGTTTCCATGCGGGGCCGGAACAACACATTGTATGGGAATGGTGTGATAAATGAAGGAGTAATCAGGACAGCGAGCGAGTCGTCGGATATGGTGAGCAAAGATCGTTGGTACGCGCGTGCGACACAGTCGCATGCAGAACGGAACCAAGCGCGCTGAAAGGAGGGGACGAAAAAAGAGTGGATAGACCAGTCGCTGAGGACTGCGGGGCACACCGTAGGGAGCGTCGTGGAGGGGAGCAAGGACGGGCAAGAGACAATTGAGACCGTCGTTGTCCGTGCCAAGGTAACAGACCCCAAATTATGTAATCAACCGTCTACTCACTCGTCCACATTGCAACAAATGACGACCGTACAGAAAATTAAAGTAGGTCGCTTTTCTGTGTAGGATCTTCCCTTCTTGACCCGTGTCGGTCTCCGCAAGGAAATCGAAGATGAGATGGTAATTCTGAGCAGCGTTCTCCGACGATACCTTCGTTCACCTAAGTCTGTAGGCTAGAAGTATGTCTGCGTACCGATCCTGTCCCCTTCGCCTGCCAAACGCATTCAATCTTAGCCCAAAAGAACAAGGCCACCAGCTACCACCTCGGTCAACTCAAGGCCAAACTCGCAAAGCTCAGGCGGGAGTTGATAGCACCATCCGGAGGCGGCGGCGGCGGAGGCCTCGGGTTTGATGTAGCTCGAACGGGAGTGGCGTCTGTTGGCTTCGTCGGTTTTCCGTCTGTCGGAAAGGCAAGAGTGATGATCCTCCCCAGATCTATCTTCATGCTGAGCCATGTACAAGTCCACTCTGATGTCGAAACTCACCGGAACGCACTCAGAAGTCTCAGAGATCGACTTCACCACCCTCACTACCGTGCCTGGCACCTTGAGAGTGCACGGTGCCCCAATACAGATTCTAGATCTACGTAAGTCCTCTGTACGTCTCGAAGACCAACATTCAGAACCCCTTAGCTGGTATTATTGAGGGTGCGAACGATGGCCGTGGCAGAGGTCGTCAGGGTAAGTCGTTTACCGCGTAGTTCAAGTCGATGCCTTTTCGTTGACCCGCTCGCTAGTGATTGCCGGTACGAGGCGAGACACGGTTGCCCTACTTCGATCTCGTAAAGACTCATTCATGCATCGGCAGTTGCTCGGACGTGCAATCTCATCTTTATCGTGCTCGACGTTCTCAAACCTTTGGGTGACAAAAAGATTATCGAAGGCGAATTAGAAGGCTTTGGTATTCGACTCAATAAAAAACCTCCTGCAATCATTGTTCGGAAGAAAGACAAGGGAGGAATTGCAATCACGAATACCGTGCCCCTCACGAACATCGATCACGACGAAATCAAAGCTGTTCTCAGTGAGTACAAGCTCAGCAACGCGGATGTCACTATCCGCGAACCAAATTGTACCTCGGACGACCTGGTAGATGTAATTGAAGGCAACAGGCACGTTTCCACACCTTTCCTATTCACAGCAACTCACAGAGCAGACAGAGTCTATATTCCTGCTCTCTACGTATGTCCTTGTCACCAACGTAGATGGAAGTCGTCCTGACTTGGAACCCAGGTTCTCAATAAAGTGAGACGGTATGCTTCACGGTTTTGTTGAGTCCATGACGCCCCCACTAGATAGATGCCATCTCCATAGAGGAGCTTGATCTTCTGTAAGAGACTTACCATGACCTTCGTTCGACGGATTGGCTGATATTGTCTTCCAGATACAAAATACCAAATAGCGTACCGATATCATCCAAAGAGTGGATGAACATCGACGAGCTGACCGAAAAGATGTGGGATTCCCTGGAGCTTGTTCGTGTTTATACCAAGCCACGGGGACAGTCCCCAGACTACTCCGCTCCAGTTGTCCTCCGCCGGGGAAGGTGCTCGGTTGAGGACTTTTGCAGTGCCATTCACAAGGAGATCGCGAAACAGATGAAGTAGTAAGCTTCAGTTGGTGATTTCCGCACACATCATCATACTAAAATACCTGTAGCGCCATAGTGTGGGGATCCAGCGCGAAGCATGCACGGGGACAAAAAGTCGGCCTGGACCACGTTCTTGAAGACGAGGATGGCAAGTCAATGTGATTTTCCAAGATCCTTATGTTGACGCATCCTACCCAGTTGTCCACATCTCAAAGCGGTAGATTAAACAGATATAGCTGCATTTTATCCGATCGTCGTGTAGGATGTGTGACTATTGTCTGAGGTATATCGTACCTAATCGAATGAATGCCCATGCTAGACCCAGCGCACAATATACGCTCGTGGTCATCAAGGGAAGGAATTCGACCTGAGGATTCCCACCAAATGCCAACGGAAAACCGGAGATGAATCCCAGCAACGGAACAAAGCCCACTAAATACACGTTCTCTAATTGTTCCAGTACGACCCAAGGTAAAGCAGTCGGGAACCTAATGAAACTTCAAAAGTTTTCACGAATAACATCGGTTTGCTCACTCGTAAATTTGTTTGTGTAGCGGACCTAGTACCATGATGCCCCAGAGAAGAGAGTAGACTATCTTGACCAGAATTTCTGTCCCAGAATGAGGTTATTGTCGCCGTTCTACCAGGAGGGCTCACCGCCAGGTGTGAATAGCAAAGGGAAGAGGGAGAATATCCCTGAAATACTTGCTATCATGTAAGTCTTGAAGTGGGCGTAATCATCTGTTGCGAGCAGGCTGGCAACCCATGAGACACGAGAATCATACACTGCTTGTAATTCATTAGAATACTACCTGAGGGGGACTAGGACGAGTAGGATGGCTTTTTCATGGACATGCCAACCAAACATGTATGAGGTATAACCACACAGTGTGAGGGCAGTCAAGAAGGACTTGTAGTTTGGTGACTTCCACAATTTAACAAGGAAAGCCTTGGGAAGGCGTCAACTAACACCTACCTGAAGTATTGTCACCTACCGTCTGAAACAGGATCGTGATCACGAATGTATGGATTGGCTTGACAGTTGGGAGGACGGCAAAGGTAGTGTCGCCAACAAGACCACGCGATGCAGAAAGTATTCCTTCCTGGTTTACTACTAGGTTCGTGCCAAATCGCCTAGTGACTTGAATATACGAGGTCAGTATATAATGTCACGGAGGAAGGGTGGGCAAGTACGTACGTTGAAGGAGTACGCGATCCGTCGCTGTTACCAAAGCCCATGCATTTGACGCCCAATAGGCATGATTTAGACCACGAGTGAATGGAAAGAGACGAGACACAAGTTGCGGCAATTGCCCCGTCAAGATGAACGGCCCAAGCGAGACTCCGAAGACCAGGATCACAGTATTCGCTAGCGAGACAAACCTTGTTGGGAGAATCTCACCAGAAGGAGACATACAGTGGGAACGCAGAAGGTAGATGAAATAGGCAGGCTGACCTGTTTTCAATGAAGCTCGAAGAGTAAGGTTGAAAACATACCGCAAGGTACATGTAGATGTGTTTAAAGTTGAGAAGGACAGAGAAAAGTAGGCCGCTTGTTAAGTTTCTGCCCTGTACGCGAACAGACCTGAGTGTACACGTCACCTCGACGAGAATGTCTACTACCTCGCGCGCCATGAGAATCGACCAAAGCAAAATTCCGAACATGAAGCCGTTGTATTGAAAGTGAATATGGTCGATGATGAGGAAACCTGGGTGAAAGAAGAGAGAAGCAGAGAGAATACGTTGTCGTGAAGGGTCTAGAGCTCCACGAATATATCTGGACCACTAGAATAATTTTGTGCACTATCCCATGGTGCTGGAACACAGACCTGAGTGACGCGGCCCCAAGGACAAGCTCGGTCAAAATCACAGTGCTTCGCTGGTATGCGACAACAGACCACGCGTCGTAGTTCAAGTTACGAAGGTTTACTATGTTTGGATCAATGAACGATGCCGGGATCGACATGAGCTTTTCAAAGTAGGCGAAGAGTGGAGGATAGTCGAGTGCTGTGGGGCACGCATCAATGTTTCGCAAACACAGGTCAAGGAAGTGTCGTACTCCACTGAGATGTGATCTGCCGGACTAGTTAGCGCGAAATGATGGTTATTACTACAAAAGGGCTTGCATCATAATACCACTGCGAAATGGGGAGCGAGTAGGTTATGGCGAGCCAATTGCGGTGTACCTCAAAGTCCGTGGAACGACTACAGTATGCGTCAGAGTAAAGTCTGTAAACACGGGAGACGCAGACTCGCTAGGAAGGGAAAAGGAGAAGTTTGACAGCAGTCGAGAGTAGTAGCATATCTGCCTCGGAGCGCGTCATGAGCTGCGATATGTTTGGCAACGAGCGAGCAACAGAGTGACTCCATTGAGAGAGTGTGCTCGGTTGATCTAGTGTTATCTTGTCCTGTTGCGTGGTTGGCTGGTGTGCATACCTTGGCGAGGAGGGCAAGGAATTAGACATGGACACTGGAAGAGACGATGTATGCCGGCTGGCAGCACCAGGAAGCCTTGAGCGGGCCGTTTTTTCAACTTCGAATGTGTTGGGACGAGGGTGACTAAGCGCTAAGAAGCGTACTTCGACTCAAGTTCGACCCGGTCCTATCGTGATAACTTGGGCTGTCACTTTACTCTACACCACCGTGCTAGCCCTGTATCTACGCGATCTTGAACGGTAGACTCGTATACCCTCTGCAACTACATCTGCACGTTCAAAATACTGCCGTGTCACGTGGTGTTTGAAGAAGCCGGGGCTGGCAACTAGTACCACTGGTGTCCTATCGTCATGAGACTATAGTCTATTAGGAATTGACCTACATGGCATTGGTTTATGCCCACAAACATCATGGAAATACTTCGCAATGACGGTCGCAACATCCTTGACAGGATCTCGTTCAGATACCGATCGTTCGATATCCTCCCGGGCCGGACTCAGGTAGCGACGCAGAAGGAACTCACTCTCTTCATACGCTTGTTGGGTACGGAGAAGCAACTTTGCAATCAACATCTTTTCTTCTAGGGTTTCCTTGAACTGCTCCAAGATGCTCTCCAGTGGTTGCAAGTTGGGGATCGGAGGTAATGTCTGGCGACATCTTGTGAATTCTTGATTGTGTAAAATATAAATGTCTGACCATAACAGACGGAGCTGAAATTCCGCAGAGACTCGTAGTATGTGATATACCTTTCGGGAAGACCACTGAGGTCTGTCTCCACAGGTGGGGGACAAGAATGTGATACCTGGAAAGTACAAGGTGGGATACGAAGAACTGCGGGTAGCTGTTCCCCAGGAAGCAGCCTAAACGTTGTTGAGGGGTACGTTGTTGAGGGGTTGGTCGGCGAGGACGGCTTCATGACGAAAAGTGGCCAGGTACGTACGCAACGCTACGGAATGCTGCTGAAGAAGTACGAAACTAAATACCAAACCCGACAATAACTGACCACTCAGGTACTCCGCTCCTCTCCTTCTTGGGTTTACTTTCCCTCTCTTCAGAGGGTAGATGTACGCCAGGTTGGGTTACGACGGTAGAAATTTGCCGCTCGAGGGACTGGGTATTGTCCTTAGCATCCTGTTCCCGATATGGATTTACTACAGTGCTTACTAGCGACATTATCGCTAACTAGGACCCACCACCTCTGCAACTTGATGACCATTCACGTTGCGGGTGTCTGGCACTTACAGAGTACGCAATAGTGACGTTCGCACACTGGTAGGTCGAGGCGAATTAACTCGCGATGTAGCTGCTAAGAGAAGGTAGACGTGGGCGTAGTCGATGTTCCCATGCCCACTGGCCAATGATACACTGGCGCGGTATTTCGACTTTCCACAGTTTCGAGTTTACTGAAACACTGATGCTCATGAACAATTATCGAGATAAACCAAAACTTCGTTGTTTAAAGGTCGTACTGCTGCCGAGTGTGTGGCCATTTACGCCCACGTCGCGCACCCTTTTCTCCACCTCGTTTACTTTGCCCTCGACCTCGCGCACGGCTCCATCGACCCACTGCAGGCTCTCCAGATGGCTGCTCAGAATCTGCGAGATCTGTACCATCGGGTCTTCGCTGCCATGAGCAGATCCATTGGCAGAGGGCACAGGGGAGAGGGCATTGACAGAATCAATCATCTGGGTGAGCGACCCTGAAAGATCATCGAGATGCGAACGCAGCTCTGTCGCGAGCACATAGCTGGTGGACGCCAAGCTACATCAGCAAGGAATCAGTGGTCAGACGAGGAAAGGTGACACACTTTTTATCACGTTCCGTGTCTGCAGGACCGGTGTCAAGTGCACGAAGGCTGCCTCCTTGGCTGCCAAGAACTTCGCCAACAGACCGTTCGTAGGCGTCCAACGCGGCCGAGAGGTCTTTTTGCTGTTGTTCGATATGATCGAGCGCCTGTTCAATATCGCTCTGCTCCCGTTCGACAGCCAAAACATGGCTGTATATTGCGGCCAGCTGCATGCAGGGTTGAGGTCAATCGTGGCCGGCTACCGTTGCACTTACGTTGTTCCCGTTCTCCATCAGGGCGCGGTCCCACACCGCGACCTCACCGGCATGCTTGTCGAATTCGCGGACATGACTGTCAAGGTCAGCTGTCCACTTGTTGACAATCTCTTCGATCGTCTTGCCCTTCAGAATAGAAGGGAGAGGGACAGATATTGCGGCCATGACTGCTAGTGGTGAGGAAGTGGCGAGACTCGCAAGGGTGTGACCTGCCATCTTTTGGTTTGTCGGCGTCCTTTGCTGGCAGGGACGTCGCTGCGACGAAGTGAGCATGTGGCACTGCGAATGAGGGACGACTGACCCGACGTCGTCGCGGTCGCCGGCGGCGGGGGCCTGAAGAGACCAAATGTGGGTGCTGGAGAGATGTGAGCGCGTCGCAAGAACAATGGGTGAGCGCGGGACCAACCAGACTTTTCCTCCGTGCCCAACTTGAACATGCTCGTTTGCACCAAAGGCGGGCGCGTCGGGGTCTGGACTTTTTTCCTTATTTGGATGGCCCCTAATACGACAGTATATAAAGTACAGCTAGCGACGGAGCGAGAGCTGCATCCGCGACGCCATCTCGACCAATTCCTTCTCCAGCTCCGCGATCCTTGTCTTCCTGCGCGACATGATCAGCGGTGCATCTCCCTCCCAGCGTTCGACGTACTCGGTGTTAGACCGTTCCCCAAGCTCAAACGCTTGCGAAACACCGAGCGATCGCGAGTTCTCGCACACTCGCTCCCGCCTTTGCTCTTCCTTCGCCACTGCATCCCTCAAGCTCGGCATAATGCGCTCGTACTCTCGCTTTAGCTGAATCGACGAGATCAGTATCCATCCTCGCCCAACCACCATCCTTACTCACCAGTGCAGTCCTCGCCTTCAAAGACCCTTCGTCAAACCTACCCGCTCCATTTACCTCCGCTTTCATCCTCCCCAGTTCCTCGAACCACTTCGTCTCACTCTCGCTCAATTCAGGTGATGCGCTGTTCATCAACGCCTGCAGAATCCTATCAGCCCTTCCCATCAACTCCTTGTGCTTTCCCTTTATTCTTTCCACCCTCTCCGCAGCTCCGCCCTCTTTTCCTCCCCGTATATCCCTCACTCTCTCCTTCAACTGCCCGATCAGGTGGAGCATTTCTCCGCACTTTTGTTGCATCCGCATGAATTCCGCCTGCTGCAGCTTGGTCCTATCCTCAATGGTTCTATGCGCTAGTCGTATCCCCCCTATGCGTGTTGTCATCGATGACACTTGCGTGCCAAGGAATCGGAGCGTGTCCGCCGTAAGTATAGATTCCCGCAGGGGTGCTCCGGAAGATAGTCGAGGAAGCGACGCGCTGCGAGTTAGGGTAGCTGGCGGTACGAATGGTTCTGTGCCGAGCAGGGAGACGTGCGCAGGAAGGCCATCCATCGGGGTAAGCAGGTCGTTGGGAGCCAATGTCACAGGTGTTGGCTCTGTCAAAGGCGGCGGTGCGGCAATGGCTGGTAGCGATGGTTCAGACGACGAATGAGCAACCGTGTGTCCCGTCCGAAGGTTCAGTGGAAAGGATACGATTCGGAAGGCAGAAGTGAGAATGAGAGCACTGTAGGACAGATAAACGTCGTTGGGCACACACAAGGCTACCACCGGGTTGTAACACCTTGGAAGAATCGTCAGGGTGCACGGGCACGTGCCTTGTCATTCCACTGACCATCGTTGAACGGAAAACGTATTCAGAATAGCGGAGACATGTGTCCCCACCGACCTTTCGAGCATGCTTCTCATTGTTGCCCCGTCGTCGTCGTTGTCTGCATGTAGGGCTGTTGCTAGATTGCAAAGCAAATCTTCGAACTCGAGTGAGTGAACGCCAAAAGCATGATAGATATAGATAGTGTCGTCATGTATTGGATCCGGAAGGATAACTGGGTGGTTTGCTTGCAGTAGTTGCAGTGACGAGTTAGTTGACCAGGTTGATGAGGATGGTCCTTTAAGCGTGGAGACAACACCTAGGTCGACCGTCTCATATACAGCCAACATAGGAAGTTCGTTCCCCTTGTCCTAAAGCATGGACATCAGCACACCCTTCAGAATGACAAGGACAAGACGAGAACAGACTTGTCTACTTTCCCATCGAGCCTCCACCTTCTCGACGTCCAAACAAATATCTGCCTTTCCGTCCTGATAGGTTACAACGATGACTCCGAGTCTCTCTGTCCCCCCCTCGTGGTCCCCTTCCCCATCGTCCGCAAAGGCGATGTAAGTAATATCCGTCGCATCTCCCCCCTCGCTTCCCTCCAGGATACGTGGAGAAGGTTGCAGGAGGAATGGGCCCTGTCTCAGAGGCTGATTTTTTATGGTACTTGGAGGATGCATCGATACAGAGCACGATACAGCAGGGAAGATGGTGCCTGGAGGAAGCTGTTTGATAAGGGCAGAAACATATTTATGCTGATAGTCATAGAGTGTCGAGAGATTAGACGTGGCTGCCGTGTCTTGTGAAACGAATTCTTGTTTTGCAGCGATAAAACATTCGAGGGCATGTACGAACGAGGACGGAACCGAGCTGAATTTGATCGTAGCCAAGGATATGTCCATAGTATGAAGGAGCGAGCGAGAAGAGACTCACGCGTTGCGGGGCATATAAGGACAAATCGCGTAAATGTCCCCTGATCGAGTCAAGGCATACACAGTCAAAGGGCCCCAATCAGCTCTTCCCTTGCCAAGAGTGAAGGAGGTAACCTCGCGTTCTGCGGGATCTTGGGCTAGGAAAGACCTCGACATCCTCTCCGGAACAAAGGAGAGCACCTGTTGTGGCTCCTCAGAATCAACCGAAATGTCGTATTCCCTAGAGTTAATTCTCAGCTAATCCGAAATAGTAAACATACACAGTAGCCTGCCTGAGCTTTCCATCCACAGTCATAACCATGAGTGTTGATCCTGCCTCTCCCCACGGATGCCAATCGACCTTGGAAATGGGTATTGAAGATGTCGTCCCATGATAGAATTGCCCTACTTGGACCGCCCTGCGTTGCGGGTGAATGCGAGGTATGAGAAGAGGTGGAACATACTTGCCTACAGTCGATAGTGGAGGAAACGACTTTTGTGTAACTGGCACGGGGTAGAACAACTACTGCGACCTGGCAAGCACCTGCAACGGCAAGAAGCTTTCCACTAGGACTTATTGCGATTTGGTGGATTGGGAAGTCAACGTTTGGGGCGTACAGGACCTAGTATACATCTCTCCATGTCTGGCCCAACTCTGCACGTGTTTCCACACACCTTGTACGACTTGCCTGTCCCGCGGCCCAGCTTGGTCTCCCAAAGGGACGTCATCCTGAGTTCTGAGCCCGCGGCGACGATAAGATCTGCATCTTTCAGCACCATGAGCTGGCGCCGGCCAGAGAGGACATAACCATGGTCCGAGTCGCCGTCTTGGGTGGGAGGGAGGAAGGTGCTGGCCGAGAGCTCTAGGGGCTGTGCTGTGAGGGGTTCGCCTCGCCCTGGTTGGGAATCAGCGGGTGGGTGGAAGATGGGGTGAGTGTCGAGCAAGGCGTGCCAGTCGTCGTATGCGATGGTGTCTGCTGTGTCCATTGAGACGGATGCACACAACGAGCCAGTCGCGTCTGGCTTGGCTCGGCCTGTTTCCCACGGACGCGACACACGGGGCTTGCGCGTACGAGATCAGCACTGAATCAGACCTGCTCGCTAACCACGATGACTTCTATCGGTACGGGCTACGATCTCTCTGCAAGCACGTACTCGCCAGACGGTCGCATTTTTCAGGTCTGTCGTCGTTCCAGTCGCCGCTCCTTTACAGCTCAGACCCATACCATCCAGGTCGAGTACGCTAACAAAGCCGTCGAGAACTCGGGGTATGTGGATCTCTGTCCCTTCCCCGATTACGCTCCAGAACTGTGTTATCCAGCACCGCGATCGGCCTCCGAGTCAAGGACGGTGTCGTGCTTGCTGTAGAGAAACTCATACACTCGAAGCTCCTCGTCCCAGGTGCCAATCGGCGTATTCAGACAGTGGATAGACATATTGGCATGGTAGCCCTTCGTTCTTCCTCCTCTCTTTCTTTGGACCCATCATACCCAGGCTACCGCAGGACTCCTTGCGGATGGTCGGAATATTTCAAACAGGGCACGCGACGAATGCGCAAACATTCGCAATAACCTAAGGGAACAACCAACCGTCAAGGTGTGTTTCATCGTGCTCATTCCTCTGAACAAGAGTCACGCTTTCCACAGCACATTTCAGGTCGCTTAGCGCTCTATGCGCAAGCATACACGCTCTACTCATCTGTCCGGCCCTTCGGCATCAGTACCATATTTGCAGGAGTTGACAAGACTGGACCATCGCTTTATGTTGTCGAGCCCAGCGGTGTTTGCTTGGTATGTCCTCTCCCTACTGCAGCGCATCACTCGCACAGATAGCGATCAGGGATACCACGGAGCGGCCATTGGCAAAGGACGTCAGTTAGCCAAAACCGAACTGGAGAAGCTTAAACTTTCGGAGCTCTCTACACGGGAAGCAGTCATAGAAGCTGCCAGGATGTCTGTCGCCCTCCCCTGTGCCGGTCCCGGTTGCTGACGCTGTTCCAGTATTTATCTCGTCCACGACGATAACAAAGAAAAGGAATTTGAGCTCGAGGTGTCATGGGTAGGCAGTGAGACGAACGGACTGCATGCACCCGTACCAAGTGATCTACTCACGGAGGCAGAACGAAAGGCAAAGGAAGCACTAGAGAATTTCGAGTAGTTACTTGACCGATTCTTTGTAACGGATCGCATCGACATAATCAATTGTTTGTATCTTGCCTCGCAGCCTACTGCTCGAGGTGAGATCTGCAACCCATAGATAACGGATTGACTGGACATTGTGTCTACACGATTTGCTCGAGCTCCCGAGCGTACGCTAGGTTCGCTGCAATGAGCTTCTGCTTTGGTATTTCCGTCTGTTCGTCATTCTTGCGCACAAATCTAATGAGACCTGCGGTAAGATCTATTTGCCACCCGCGCTATGAAATCTACTTCAGTGTTAACGCGGCGAAAGACACGGACAACCACAGACCTGCTGTGCGAACTTCAAAAGGTCAGACTGGGAAGTGAAGAAGAGGAGTGTGGCAGCATCCTTTAGTGGGAGGCTCTCATACGCCGACTCTTCGCAACTCGCAATCTCATTTCTATAACACCTATGAGCATCAGCAGATGCGACATCCTTCAGTGGCGCACCTGATGGTTCCCATGAGACTGTCTACGAAGAACTTGTATTCTTCCGCAGGGGCTTCTTCTCTTGCGTTCCAGACCTTGGAGTAACTCCCTTCCATGAGCCATCGTTCGAGGTTGACCGGGTGTGCAACGTAAGGATTAACACTGATTTCGTCGGCAGGGAGAGGAAGAGACTCGAGGGTTGTGTGGAAGTCCGCGATTCTGTTCTGAGTGAGGAGGCGAATGAGGTTTAGCCCTCGAACAGGGAATTCGCGTTTCGAGGGCGGGAGAACAGATCTGAGGAAAAGATGAACGAGTGATAGCGGTGCCAAAGCCTAGATGGCCCAACCTAAAGTCGGTATAGAAGGTCTGGAGCTGTGAAAAGTATCTATCAAACGAGGGTACGTCCTTGGCGCGTATACTGCAGAATGCACCGATCTCAAGGATGTCGCCTGTGTGTGGAAGGTATGTGACATGAGGTAGGCAGCCTGGAAGCACCTACGAGCAACGATCAAATCTTGCAAGTTTTTCTCGGAGGTTGGAATGAGAAGGCCTGTCTGTATCAAGCCGATCTTGGAGTCGTTGGGATGATGGTGTCTGGTCGACGACGAATGCTCGCAACGTACCTTGAGCTGGGAAAGCAGTGCGCCGCATTTCTTGAGATCGGTCGGGCGTGCTTCGAACGCGCGCTGTAGTTCGCGGTAGAGCGTGCCCAGCTGTCGAGAAGCCATTCTGGACTTGTCTTGGTCAACGTCTGGAGTGCACACGCGTCCTCGAACACGCTAGTGGGACGCGTCAGCCCATCAGCCACTCATCTTACCCTTGTCCTCGACTCGCTTCCACAATGGACCGCATCGACATGGACAGGCTCAAAAGCGGCGAGATCAACCTCGGCGTGCGTATCCATATTCACTCCCCAGCCACTTCTTATCCACCCCTGCAGACATCTATCATGGCCGTCCAATTTGACCGAGGCGTCGTCATTGGCGCAGATAGTCGTACAACGACCGGGAGCTACATCGTTTGTCGTCTCTCCCGTCCCCGTTTCCCTCCTGATATCATTGCGTGATGATACAGGCCAACCGTGTAACAGACAAGCTCACACACATCCACGATCGCATATACTGTTGTCGATCAGGATCGGCAGCGGACACGCAGGCCATAGCTGACGTTGTCCACCACAGCTGCCAATTAACGACGTGCGTTGAGCTAGCTCGCTCTCACGTCCGTCGTCTAACACGCATCCGAGAGCAGGCAGGCCCGCGGTGCTCCACCTACCGTCGCAAGTGCTGCCGCTATCTTTGAGAAATTGTGCTACGACAACAAGGATGCGCTGTCTGCTGGGATAATCGTGGCCGGCTGGGACGGCGAGGTTGGTCCTAGCGTCTATAACATTCCCCTCGGGGGTGGGCTTTTCCGCCAGCCATGGGCCATTGGAGGTGCGTTGGGAGGTTCTGCACTCGTACTCTCGTGTGATGCTTCTTCGATACCAGGTTCCGGGTCAACATATGTGTACGGTTACTGTGATGCCACTTACCAAGAGGGGTGGGGACGAAACGAGACCATCGAGTTCGTCAAGAACAGTATGTCGCTTCGCTTTGGCCTCCTGCTGGCGTATTCACGTCCTGTACAGCACTTGCGCTTGCGATGTCTCGAGACGGCTCATCGGGAGGTGTCATCCGCATGTGTGTTATTACTGAGGAAGGTGTCGAACGGTTGTTCGTTCCCGGCGACCAACTTCCCAGGTTCTGGGAAGGCAAAGAAGTGCTATCGACACCTTTCAATAAAATCCTCGAGAACTTGCCAGTACCAATGACTGTAGAATGATTTGTATCAATTAGAACAGTAAAGTACTCGAGGCTTTGGATGGATGATTGAGGATGGTCCTGTATGTGCGTGTAATATTATCCTATGTGCGAATGCCTTGCCTGATTCTCCAATCTTTGTCGACCTCCCAGCCTTCAACTCCATCGGCGGAAGCGTCGCCCTCCCACATCCTTAATCTCCACAGTGCAATTGCAAGCGCCGCCGTGTCCGCACGTTTGACTGTTTGTTCGTTCGATACAAGAAGAAATGCGTGACTCCCTTTTGCGTCGCCCCTTGCACGAGCAAGTTTATCTTCGCATGTGGTCCTTGTTTTCCGGCGCGTTCCACGGAAACGTCGTTCAACGTCCAACAGTTTCGTAAGCAATTTATGGAGCGCAGCTCGGTGTGGTGGAGAAGGGAACATGGTGACGCTATTGTACTGCGGGACCCGTGCGCTCGGTAAGAAAGTTGTGAAGCGAACATCTTGAGAACGGTCCTGTCCTTGTGCCGGTACACCTTCCAGGCTGCCAGCATGAATGAAGGTCGAGAGGGGTGGAAGAACACTCTTGTATGTCGAATCTGGAGGGACGCTGGGTTCGCTAGGCGGGATCTCTGGTTCTCGTGATGGTCGAGGCCGTTGTTTGGTTCTCGGGTCGCGGTTGACGGGAGGTACGACCAAGACGGCTACCGCGTCAGGATGAGATATCGTGCCGATCTCGCGGATGGTCTTGAACTCGGATCGCGTCAGACGCCGAAGAATGGTCGGGTCCCTGTCCACATCGAACTCACATCGACCTCGTTTGAGTGCTTCAATCAGCATTTCTAGCTCCTGAAGGACGCGAAGACGCAAGAGGTGGCTGATGTGCGAACAGAGGTGTTTGGAGAAGAATATGTTTGGACTATATCGGGGGAGCGAGACTGACGATGGCGTATGCGAATGAGTCGGTGAGCAAGAAGGCGAAGGCGGGATAGCCACCTGGTGACTTCATTGTTCCGACAGCATCCTTCCAGCACGGCACGTACACCGCGGCCCGGGCTTTCCTCCGTTTGTACTTTGGATGTTCGAGTCCATCCGGCATGAGGACCAGGAGTGGGCGAGTATTTTGCTTTCGCATGGTGAGGGGCGCGCGTAGCACCGCGAGTCTAACAAGAAAATCTGGACGTGGAAGTTAGAGGCGTTCAGATACAGAAACGACACGCACCGTTAGGCAGATACCTTTTAGAAACTGTACACAGTCGCAGGGGGGTAGCCAACATCCTGACTGTTGTTCAACATTAGTCTAAGGGAGGCAGGTGCGAACGAGCCGCTGTACGCACGGTATGGGCTCGACCACCACTCGCGTTCTTGGGTGGACATCTCCCTCGGGACATCGTGTTCATCGTGTGCGACCAATCTGGGGCCCAGATGGACTCTCGGGGGGAGACGTTTGTGCCTCGCAAACACCTGTTTGTCCGTCATCGGGTTCTCGTCAAGTAAAATTGAACGTGTGCGGCCTGCGGGATGAAAGGATGGCAAGGAGGCGGGAATTGGTCGATACAGCGACTTTCTTTTGCGAGACCCGACATTTTGCGAGCGGGCGACGTGTTCCGAGCTTGCATGCACGCGAGGAGTGTCCTGGAGTGCTTTGAGCAGACGCGGCAGGAGGCGAGGCATGCTCGCTGGTGCGTCTTCCGTTCCGGCCCATCCTGTAGGCTGACAACAACTTGAAGGTCACATGTCGCGGACTCACAGCGCTGGCCCAGGACAAGACCGTCGACATGAGCTCGAGCGGAATCCCCATCACCCTCGCCATTATCGGCTGTGGGCAGCGCGGAACGGTGCGTATCCTGCCCCATCACCGACTTTTAAACAATAACGGGCGCATCTGTAGAACTATGCTGCCTACGCACTCGATCAGCCCCATCGGTGCAAAGTGGTCGCGATCGCTGAACCTCGTTATAACACCCGCGCCCTGTTCGCCAAGGCGCACGCTGTCGACAACACCCTTGTCTTCAGCACCTGGCAGGATCTTCTGAAAGCATCTGCAGAGACACTCGAGACGGTCGGAAAACGTTTGGCAGATGCTGCCATCGTCGCTGTACAGGACCATATGCACAAGGATGTCGTCTTGGCTTTTGCTCAACAGGGGTACCACATCTTGTGCGAGAAACCTATGGCAACAAACTTGCGTGACCTTGTCGAGATGGAGAAGGCAGTCGACGAAGCTGGGATTGTATTCGGAATGGGACATGGTAGGCACCACCCCCCACGGGGGGCGCCCAAGAACTCATCAACGTTCGCATAGTATTGCGTTACTCACCATACACCAGGGCAGTCACCCAGGTCGTTCGCTCCGGACAGCTGGGGGAGCTCGTGAACGTCGCGCATATCGAGCCTGTTGGTTATTTCCACTTCGCCCATTCGTACGTTCGGGGTAACTGGGCAAGGGAAGCAGAGAGCTCCTTCTCTCTCATGACCAAAAGTTGCCAGTACGTCTGTGTCGCCTTCCACTTTGATATCTCTCTCATCAATGATGTTATTCAGTGATATCGATCTTCTGTGTCACTGGTTATCCCCGGCTACTCCTATCAAGGTATCCTCATTCGGATCTCTGCATCACTTCAGAAAGGGCAAAAAGCCGGCGAGTGCTGGGAGCGCGTCTCGGTGCCTCGAATGTCCTATCGAAAATGAATGTCCATACAGCGCAAAGAAAGGTATGTCGCCCCTTCGCACGCGTGGCTTGTGCTTAGTCCATCACCCACCCCCGCAGTATACCTGGACTCTGTATCCGCAGGAAATACCAATTGGCCCGCAAGCACCCTTGTAGACGGCATACCTGACATTGAGAACATAACGGAGGCGCTGCACAGCGGACCTTATGGTAAATGCGTTTACGAAAGTGACAACGACGTCTGTGATCACCAGGTATGCGTCCCGGCGTATTATCGTTGTTTCCATGGACTCAAAGATTTCATGCCATAGGTAGTCAATATCGAGTTCACTTCGGGAGCTACAGCCTCCTTCACCATGGTTGCATATACGTCCCTCATTTGCGAACGTCAGACACGCCTTCATTTTACACACGGCGAGATCGTCGGCGATATGAATACGTTCACGGTGACCGATTTCCGAACTGGTAAGCAAACAACATATCGTCCTCCCAACGAAGGGGGCGGACATGGAGGGGGAGATTTAGGCCTCATTCGAACATTCATTGATGCGGTGCGGTTGGACGATCAAACGATTCTTGGCGTTGATGTCGCTGAGATACTGACAAGCCATCTTACGGTATTTGCTGCGGAGCAAAGTCGGAAGGAAGGCAAGGTCGTGGATTGTGCGCATTATGAGAAGACAATCCGGACGGAACTCAATCAGTCCTAATTTAGTTGGCGTGATTGTCTATCTATCTATTCGAGGCCCAGAGCCTAAGTTTGTCGATCGAATCAACGAATGATCGAAAAAGCATGCCCACTGGCTGGATTGAACAACCGACCTCATCATTACAAGTGACGCGCTCTGCCACTGAGCTAAGCGGGCGAGTGCTTGTATGGGTGGCCACGACAATCTGAAATGGCAAGCACGCATGCATCATCCCCTGAGCTGCGTGTTTTTGGCACAGTCAGTGACCACAGTCGACGCATCCGAGTCATTTCTTCCTAGCTGCGCACGCCAACGGAACGCATCGCCCCCTGAGCTGCGTGCTTTTGGCTGGCACAGTTAGTGACCACGGTCGACACATCCGAGTCATTTGTTCCTAGCTGCGCACGCCGACGGAACGCAAGTGACTGCGCACAACATTTGCTTCAAAAACTGAGCGGTGAGCACCATATCCTCGAACCTACATTGCACCTACATGATTGACAACGCCAGCCACGAAAGCACGCTCGCGCTGGCAGGTGGTCGTACTCTTGCATACGCCACTTGTGGTAATCCGTCCAGCACGACTGTTGTCCTTTACCTCCATGGTACCTTCGCGATAGGCGAAACGTCCCGCGTCTCCCCTACCATCGCGGCCAAGAACATTCACCAGATCTGTCCCACACTTCCGGGCTGGGGCAATACCTCCCCCCCTTCCCCATCGGTTTCGTACGTCGACTGTCTTACCAGCGACGTGACTGCCCTTCTGGACCACCTCTACCCTGAGAACGGGAAGGACATCAAGCTCTATGTTGCCGGTGGCTCGTTTGGCACGGTGCCAGCCCAGATCTTGTATGGGGCTCCTTACGACAGGTTCCCGTACGGGCGGTGCATCGTCGGCGTGTTGCTCATGGGAACGTTCACGCCCTTTCGCTACTACAAAGACTATGCCAAGCACTTGACCTGGGCCAACTATTTTTTAGTCGGTCCCATCAGCCAGTGGTGGCTCTTCAAGCCCGTGTTCATCCATCTCATAACGTTTGTCATGGCGCGGAAGCTGTCCACAGTCAAGAGCGCGGAACAATTTTTGCGGGGACTTCTTTTTGACAAGATGGACGAGGCAGAGAAGGCGGAGTTTGCTCAGTGGAGGGCAAAAGAGGGCATCGCAGAGGGTGAAATGGAGAGGCGGCTTGCTACGAACAACGTGCGCAGCGTAGCGAAGTCTTGGGAGGGTCTCAAGCATACCCCCTCCGTGCTGCACTCGGATTGGGGATTCCAGCCAGACGCTCTCGACGAGGAGCACTCCCGTCCTTTCGTCATGTTCGTGACGACCACGGGGGATAAGGAGGTCCCTAGGGTGTGGACAGAGTACCTAGCCGCCACTTACAAGAACACCAAAGTCAGGACCTTCCATGGCGGACACATTGCTGCCATGTACCACATTGACGAAATCTGGGCAGAGTTTTTGGCTGCGGTAGAGTAGAGTACGTGTATGTCAGTCGATTGGAATTGTTGAGTTTAAATTCGTTTATACTGTTGTCTTATCCTCGCCTCGCCACCTCCTTTTTTCTTTCTCCGCCTGGTGGGTCTTTGGGAATACGGGTCGGTCTATCCTTCCCCATCCTCTCATTGCCTTGCCAGTGTATTTTAGCTTAATAACGTCGTCGACCTGGTCACTGGCCGTCGTGACGTCCGTCACGTATCCGTTCCTCATTGTAATTTACTGGGGTCGCCGTCGCCGAGCGGCCTGTTCCTCGCTGGCATCACGTCCTGGCGCTCCCTCATGCGGAAGATCGATTAGCAAGGTATCGCAAAAACAAATCGATGAGGTGCCAAAAGGAGGTGTCGCAAATAAATGAAAGCACTGTTGATCAAGCATCGAGTTCCAACTCTCTTCTGATTATCTCTCTGACCTCCCTAATCCCACCCGCCTCCCGCTTGACTCTCCGGGGGCTTCGGGTAAGCAACCGCTCCGCACTGTCCAAACGCGCTTTGGACCCTGGGCTCGCGGGCGGACCACTTCCGAACAGTTTCGATCCTGGGCTAGGGGGAGGGGCCAATTTCTTTGTCGGACTCGAGAGATCTTGGTTCCCCTCGGAAGCGTCTGAAGTCGATGCTGTAGGAGGCATTTCAAACCAATCTTCGCCATTAATGTCAAGCGGTCTGAGGAAGAACGAACAGAGCGTCGTAAGAAGTTTGAGTGATTCAGAGGCTTCCGACGTCGACATTGGGATGGGGGAGGATTTCACGACGGCAGCCATGACCTCGCTGGCGGGGAGAGCTTTGCGCTTGCGAGTGGTTGGCACGGCAGCCGACCCAACAGGGGATGAGAACAACCTGACGAAATTTAATTTAGGAAACATGGACGTTGCACGCTGCACTCACATCCAGATACTTTCGGCAACACCGCCAAGTCGGCCAAGCAAACAGCGCCGCCGAATCTCTTCCTGACCTAGTTTCTGAATCTGCTCCTTGGTAAGCTTGCCGCCTGGGACCTGTGCATTCCTGTCTTTGGCTGGAGAGGACGTCAGTGATTTAAGACGGACACGATCATACAGGGCTTGGCGTCGAGAGGTACTAGGAGTCGCTGGGGCAGTCTGGGCACCGGAACCACGCTGATGAACGGGGGTCGTAGGGAGTACATCAAGTTCTTCAGCTTGCAAGCGCTTACGAGCGGGGGTCTGCGGTGTGAGGAGCCCCGCAAGAGGGTCGACGCGCATAGACCGCGATGGTGTACGTAAGAGAGAGGAAGTTTTGGATGGAGAAGTTTCGGTCTTCGCGATTGGGAAGGGCACGGGGAACTCGCGAGATGGGCTAGATGATTTTCTGTTGGATTTGGAAGGGGATTTGGTTGGAGAAGAAGGGACCATGTTCGCAAGGATGGCGGCGCCCTTTGGAGACGCAGACGCAAGAGCACGGGTGAGAGACGAAGGCTGGGGGGCATGAACGACGAGCTGAGGCAAATCTGCCAGGGGCACATTTGGGACTGGGGTGGTGCTAGAATGGTGCTAGAGAGAGAAAGGTGAGTCAGGGGAAAGAGAATGGGGGGAAAGGAGTACGTTGACCCAAGTGTCGAGCTTTGAACGAAACTCTGCGCGTCGCCTATCGGCATTAGCGGTCCACCTCGCTACTGCAGCCATGCCGCCGGTCATGTCCTTGTCGATGTTCATCTCAACCTCGATGCCGATACCGTATACGGGGACACGTTTTCCGGCGGACTTTGAGTAGTGAGAGGTAGGGTTGATGACGAAGCCCATGGAGCCACGGGCCCACTCCTTTGGGGGAGGAGGGGCAGTAGGAACGAGGAACGGGTTGGGGTCCTCTTGGGAGGGAGGGGGAGGAAGGGAGGCAGGATCCCACTCCCATATCCAGCAGAGACGCCTAAGGTCGAGCTCGTCGAACTTGGTGGTAAAGCCCGAGTAGGTGGCGACGGAGATGTGGTTGAGCACGTTGCGGACGATGCCGGTGTGCTCTGAAGGCGACACGGCACACGTCGCGAGGGCGTGGGAGAGAGCATGCTGGAGGGCAGAGTGGAGGGCGTTGAGTCGGGAGAGATGGGCAGGCAAGGAGCGTGAGTGTTTGTGCACGGAACGAGGAGGGGTGGGTGGCCTGTGGGTGGGGTGAGCGGGGGTGCGGGGGAGGAGGAGAGCACGTACGCGCGCCTGCGTCGCTTTGGGGTCGCGCCGTCGTCCGAGCTCGCGGACACGCGTCTCTTTTTTTGCGGGGAGACGTCGAGGGCGGTGTAGAGCGACATGGCAGGACGAGCGAGTCGCGCAGGCGCGTGCGATCGGGGACACGCTCACGTGACTTGTTCCCACGGAGCGTAGACGGGCACGCATGCTGCAGCTGGCAGCTGCGCCATGACCACCATGGAGCGCCATCCGCTGTGAGTGCTCCTCCTCCTCCCCCGCCCCGCTTACCCCCTCGCTCCCAGCCGCACCGCCCTCTCGTCCTTGTCGTGTACGTACACACACCCTCTCCTCGTCCACCCATGCCAATACCCCACACTAGCCGAAATTGATGCCAGTATCGCAAAAGAGTCCGAATATGTTGCCCGCATCGCAGACCTCCAAACTAACCTGGCCGCCTTTCGGGCCGCCTACACCAGCTCCCAGGACGAAGTCTCTTCCAAAAAGGACGAAATCGCCTCCCTCCTCACCGAGCTCCATATATTAAAGGTCTCCTCCCTTCCCTTCTTCCCTCCTTCCCTCATTGCCCTTTCCCAGGGTCATGAGAAGCGTGTCATCTGTCTCCTGGATGGTGATGGAACCATCTTTTCCCCCGACCTCATCGCCAAGGGGCAAGAAGGCGGTCTCGATGCCGCCAGGCTGTTAACCGAGCGCGTCCGTCACTATCTTGCATCTGAACTCGATGCCGAAAAATTCCACCTCTGGGTCTATTTATTTTACAACAAACGTGGCCTCCTCGAAACTTTTGCCAGAGCCGGTTATTCCGCAGTGAAACTAAAGTTTGACGACTTCATCATTGGCTTCAACCAAGCCGCCGAGCGCTTTCTCATCGTCGACGTTGGCGGATCTAAGGAGGCTGCAGATGCAAAAATTAAAGGTCACTTGCCTCGTTTTACTTTTAGACGTCCCGTCACACCTGTTCCACCGCAGTTCATCTCCAAGATAATATTCGTCTTCCCCAGACCCAAAAAATTATATTCGGTGGCAAGTTGCTTCTCCTTTTCCCTCCTTCCTCCGCCCAACACTCGCCTAGGATCCCACGACAATGGATACGTCAATGTCCTTCGCTCCGTCATTACTGAAGGTTTCCGTGACAAACTCATTCTAATGCCTGGATACTCCGATGTCGCTCTCGACATCAAAGCACTCACACTTCCTGAACTTCGTATCCCAGATTTATTCATTCCTGCCAAACTTGTAACAACCCCTTATGCATCCATTGTATCCGGTCCGCCCCCCGGCCTGCCTGCTCCCAGGCTTTCGCCACCGAACACACAGATATCCAATTCATCAACGGCGTCAGTCATGCCAACTCACCCTCCTGCAGATACTTCCAATTCTACTCCCAGACGTAACTCAATTCAAAGTTATAAATCGGCACTCCAATCCGGCCGCAATGATTCCTTTCCCTGTGAAACCAGCGATAGCAGCGTTTCCACGGATGCAAACGACGCTCATCCAGCGCAACTCACTCAATTTACACCCAGGGTGTCGTCGCCAGGGAAACAACGGCGCCTTAACCCCAAATTAGTTGAGTCGACCCCCTTGTATCAATACCCAGCTGACTGAGTGTCCTGCTTCTCCTTGTCAGTCCCTGTCGAAGCGTTCGTTGCTCAGCGTCAATCATTTGTCCTTCATCCTAATTTGTGGTTCTAGATATCCCAGCTCCTTGCACCCTGTTTTATCTTGCACAGTGTCGACATGGCACAGACTGCAAGTACGGTCATGATTATATACTAGAGGAAGAGCATTATGAAGAACTACGCGTCAACGCGAAAAAAACACCTTGTAAAGCCACCAATGAAGGTTCGTTCTCTCCCATCTCCCCCTCCCACTGTCCCTCATTCATTTTTATAGGCGGAATCTGTCTATTTGGTGATGAATGTGTATATGGACACGTCTGCCCTCAGGGGACGACGTGTTTCTTCCTCAAACTGGGAAAATGCAAATTTCAGGCTGGTCAGTGTTCAATCATGTTGTGGATCACCGCTCTGAAATTTTGTATAGCTGGAATGCACCGTACCTTCTAGACTTTACACTCTTTCATCGAGCTCGCGGCGCTGTTGAGATGTGAACGGTTGAAATACGTCGGAGCCTTTTCTCACTTGCCAAGCTATTTGTACATATATGAACTTCACCAAATCCCTTTCTTTTGTTTCTCAGGGCTCAAACGCGGCGAGCTTTCATGAACACGTCAACGCTGATGGAAGGTTCCATTGACGTACTCGACCCTCCATTATGATTCGCGGCCTCGCGCGAACCGAGAACTGTGCCATCGGCAGGTTCACATGACTCGGCCGTTCTTACTGAATCTGTATCGTATTCTCCGGCTCGCGCTCAAAAGTGCTTCCCTTATCGGCTAGCGCAAGAACCCCGCGATCTAGCCTGATTAACTACTCATATAGACGCTGGTCATCGTCCAACTTTCCTTTCTTTTAAAAAAGGGTCGTCCTCCTTTCGCCCGCCATTTTCTTTTCGCCCTGCCTGGCTTTATTATGGCGACTCCCCAGGTCATCGAGGTCAGCCAACAGGCTTGGTGAGTGTAGCAGGTCCTCCAGGGCGTCGTGCTACATGCCTTTACTCACCCGTCCCCGCCTGCTCCCAGGGACGAGACGATCACGCGACTGTTGAGTATGTCTCCCACGTCAAACCCCGCTTCGGCCATTCTGACCTGTCGTGCCAGCCCTCTCTTCGACGACGATTAAGCGAAATGTCGATTTAGAGAACCGCCTTGCAGAGTTGGAGGTTGAGCTAGCAGTATGGAAACAGGCCCACGCTACAGCACTCGAAGGGGCGGAACGGGAGGCGAAAGCTCTTAAGGGAAGGCTTGCCTCTCTCAACGGTCAGATTGCATCTGTGGAGTCCTTGATGGTTCGTTTTTCCCCTCTCCACAACACAATGTTGGAGCTGGGATTCACTGCACCCCCGGGCAGAGCCAGAGCTTGTTAATTCTCTGTGTCATCGACGGTGACACTTGTGTATTTACTGAGACTCTTCTCAGGCAAGGGCATGAAGGTGGTCGCCAGGCCGCTCAGCAGCTGACCAAGGCAGTCGCCGACTATTTAACCTGCGAAGACATCCATGCTCTGGGGCGGCTTTCCTTCTGGATTACCATCTATTATAATCGGACAGCACTCACCAGCGTTCTCGAGCGTCATCAGATATGTACCCCTGAACAGTTGGAGGCCTTCACGATGGGATTTAGCCAGACGTCCCCAAGATTCCTGTTGGTGGACGTCGGGTATGGCAAAGACGCTACATTTACAAAGATTACAGGTCTGTCCCCTGTTTTCTACGGCTCGCTTTTTCTGCCTAACTTGGCCCGAAAGAGTATCTCCAAACCTACACTCGTTTTCCACAGACGCAGCGGATCTTCCTTGCTGGTGAGATGTTCCGTCGCAGCAGGCATGGGCAGGTGACTGACGCGGAAGCAGGCGGTTCCGATAGTGCATACGCGTCGATAATCGCTACACTCCAGAACGATGGTTTGGCGGGCAAACTGGCGTTGCTTGAAGCTACGGGCGCTCGTGCGACACAATCTCCACGTTTCCGTTTGCCCACTCTATATATCGACAATTTATTCATGACACATCAAGTCACATCACCTGCGAACGCCACTCATCATCCCCCTCCTTTGGATGTGACTGGTCTCAGCCCTTCTTATATGACTGGTGGCTTGCCAACACCGCGTTCTCCTCCCAGTGTACCAACACCCTCGACTGGCAAGCTGATTGATCCAAACTTGGCAAGTAAATGACTTGTGGCGCTCGGGGTCGTCGTGCTAACATAAATTGATGCGTCCACAGCCACTTCACAAGCGTCAGTTGACTATCTCGCATGAGGTGTGCCAGACTCAGAAATGTCTAACAGATTCCCCTCCACCTTGTAATGAATTTTACCTCATGTCCTGCACTAAAGGCGCAAGTGTACCATTTTGGCAACCATTGGCCTGACGCTGACGTTCGCGCGTAGGGGACTTGTAAATACTCACATGACTACGTGCTGACGCCTGACCAATTGGCGACATTGGCCTCCAATGCTAAAAAAGCGCCTTGTAACTTTCTCAAAAATGGTATGGAACCTTATGAGTAGATCGTGGCGTGTATTCTTACGTATGTTGTCAGGCCTCCAGTGCCCGTATGGCGACTGCTGCTGCTGGGGACATACCTGTCCGAATGGATCGAAATGCTTTCATCTGAGCAAAGGCAAATGTTGGTTCAAAGGTGGTGCGTGTGCTCCCTGAGCTTGGGATATGTAGGTGACACGCCTTTGGTCAGAGGGTATGCATGATGCTACCTCGCTGCCGCTGTCGACCGTTTGATACCCTCTGGTAGTTTGCAAAGACCTGCGTTCTCTGGTTTGTGTACTCGAATATTCGGATCCCGTGTTCGTGCTTTTAAGGCGCCCCACTCTTTTCTGGCTATCGTGCAGATATGTGTACCGTCCTGGTTATACCGCTTTCGCTCGTTTTCTTGACGATGTAGGATTTCTTGTTACACTTTCTTTTTCTCGCTTTTTTTTTTTTGCAATAGCAATTTAATAGACGTAACCGGCTGTCGTGTGCGATCAGCAGCCGTGCGAAATCAATGATAACGACTGGCAACGCAGGTTCAACGCAGCTCGCCATCCTTGCCCTCTCCCAGCATGGCTTCAGTCAGTCTCCGCCTGCTCGTCCACCATCGACTAACCTGTGCTCCATCTAGCACGACGAACAAGAAGATCTCAAGCCATCCGTCACCCCAGGTGGGTCGTGCATCACAACAAGCACGGGACCCATCTGATCTCGGCTTGCAGGCTATAAGCCTAGCGCTGCGAAGACCGCAGAAGAGTACGCCAAACTGGATGCAGAAGACAAAAGTCTTGCGCGTTGGAAGGCTAGCCTGGGCATCGTCCCCGGCGCATCCAGTGGGGACACCAGCCTCCCAAAGGTAACGCCTGCGCAGCAACGTTGTCCTTCGGGTGCCACTCATACTCGACGTGCGATTCCTCCAGGTCACTGTCCTGACCCTTGAACTCGACTCGACCACGCTTCCTGCTGGGAAAAAGCTCGTTTTCAACCTCGCAGATGCGGCAAAGATCGCGGACATCAAAAAGAACCCAATCGCTATCAAGGAGGGCGTGGAATACAAGTGTGTTTCGTCGCCTTGCCGTCATCATCCATCTCACGTTTCTTTTAGTGTGCGTATCACGTTCAAGGTGAACCACTCGATCATCTCGGTATGCTGCTTGCTTCCCTAGGTCTGGGCGGACGTGTTCATGGTGGTTCTTAGGGCGTCCGTTACATACAAGTCGTGAAGAAGGCTGGTATTCCAGGTGAAACCTCATCCACTACTTTTAGTAGATGCGCTATTTTCTGACCTATATTCAGTGGACAGATTGGAGCAGATGCTTGGTTCCTACGGTCCCAATCCCAATGGAGAGCCATACACCAAGAACTTTGATCCCGAGGAGTCGCCGTCGGGTGCCATTGCTCGCATGGGCTCGTACAGTGTCAGGAGTCGTGTCGTTGACGACGATGGCGGGATTTATGCAGGTATGTTGACTGATTCTCGCGAGCATTCCCGGGGTGAACGCGTAGAATGGACAGATTGGGACTGGTCTTTCAAGCTCGCAAAAGAGTGGTGAACAATTGGCATGTCCCTTTTATTTCTACTTGGCTCTTGCATCCTTCCCGGGCATCCTTTGGCATACTTCATCCCCGTATTGTCCTGCATGTACTTTTGTTTGTCTTTCGTCCACCTTGTATGTGGCTGTTACCCATCCCCGACCCGCGTGGGAGGCAAAGTTTGTGCGCGTGCCACGCTGCGGCGAGATGCCTGTCTTGTTTGCATGCTGGCCAAGGCTTTCCAGCCAGAGACCGTCGTGGTCTACGCGGTACTTGGCACAGAGACCATACTTCGCAGCGAGACCGAGCAAGGCCATCGCGCCCTATGTGCCAAAGCCTCTCGTGCGTTACACCTCCACCGGGACCCCCGCGACGACGACATGGGTGGACCGCCTTCCGACCAGCGTACGACCGTACGTCTACCTGACCAGGATTGACAAGCCCATCGGGACGCTCCTGCTCTTCTACCCCTGCGGTAAGCGTCCTTCCGTCTCCTACTTGTCGACGCCCTCTCTGATCGCGTCGTGCCCCAGCGTGGTCCATCACCATGGCCTCCTATGCGCACGGCGAGCCGCTCACCACCTCGTTCACGTACCTCGGTCTGTTTGGTCTTGGTGCCCTGGTGATGCGGGGCGCTGGCTGTACGATCAACGACATGTGGGACATGCATCTCGACAAAGCAGTCGGTCAGTCCCGAAATCCCCCCGTCGTATCCAGACGTTAACATTGTCCCATTTTATGTTCATTCGGGCGCTCCATCTAGAAAGGACGTGCACCCGACCGCTCGCGCGCGGCGACATCACGCGTCGTCAGGCGCTCGCCTTCCTCGCCGGACAGCTGACCGTCGGGCTGGGTGTCCTGCTCCAGCTCAACATGTACAGGTATGGCAACGCGCCGCCCGCCACGCCTGCACTGACGGATCCCTGTGTGTGCCAACCGCAGCATCCTCCTTGGCGCGTCGTCCCTCTCCCTCGTCACCCTCTACCCGCTGATGAAACGTGTCACGTACTGGCCGCAGGCCGTCCTCGGTGCGTACGACAGGACGTGTGGGCCACCGGTACTGAGTCTGACTAGGGTTGGCTTTCAACTGGGGCGCCTTGCTCGGCTGGTCTGCCGTCGCGGGAGCTATCGACTGGCACGTCTGTCTGCCCCTCTATGCGGGAGGAGTGTGTTGGACCCTGGTTTATGATAGTATCTACGCCCATCAGGCAAGTCGCGTCCCTCGCGTTCAGTCGTTGTCTTGTCATGCCCTTTTTTCGTTTCACAGGACAGGGTTGACGACATCAAAGTGGGCATCCGCTCTACGGCGCTGCTGTTCGGTGAACATACGCGACGCATCTTGAGCGCGTTCTCGCTGTCGACCATATCCCTCATCGCCTATGCCGGCGTGTTAAATGCGCAGGGGGCACCTTTCTTTTTTGGAGTGTGTCTCGGGGCGGCACAGCTCGCTCGGGTTCTTTTGTCGACAGATTTTGATAGCCGAGCGAGCTGCTGGCGAGGCTTCGTCGGCTGTGGGTGGTCCGGGTTCTGGGTGTGGATGGGGGCCCTCGCGGATCACGCTACCGCGGCAGCAGGCCTAGCATGGTGACACAGCAATTACTTCAGTAAGTACATGTAATGCTAAGATTTCGCAAAAGATTAGACACAAATTCTAAGGAGTACAAATTATCAACAGCGAGACAACTCGACATACGCCGTGCACGGACAAGTTGCCAACCATAAATCATGCCGCCAATTTCCGGGCCTTGAGCCAACCATTAAATGTCACAACACCGAGTGTCCAGCAAAACGCGAAACACGTAATCGCAACTGCGACGTTCAGAAACATCATCATGTCTACCAGGAGATAAGATTTATGTCGCGCGTGGAAAGAGAGCGGCTGACCATCACGCCCTTTCCGCATGGCTGCGAGCGTAAGTTCCTCCGTGCTGAACATGAACATCAGACCACCACATGCCAGGAAGAAGCTTCCCAGGGCTTCCGTCGGCGGCCGAGAGGGTAGCACCGATTTGGGCGGGGCAAGCCAAACGAAGAAGTACGTGAGGCACCTCAGCACCGAAAACCCGAGCAGCAGCCAACCCCAGAGTGCATGGATCTGAACCTGTCTCGCTGATCAGATATAACAGAATGAGCATGGCCAACCAGATTATACCTGGAAGACGTAAGCCTGCGCATGTGCACTCATGGCCGCACCCGTGACACCGATAACGAGAGCGGGAAAAGGGTTGAAACTGGCTCTGTAGCTGGGCGGCTCGGCAACGCTGGCATCTCGCGGTGATCCTAGGGCGGTCATCGCAGAAGCCGCCAGCCAACGTCGTACACGCCTAGACTCCATCCCCATCCCTACGAGACCAGCAAACCAAAACATGACCTTGAACAAGACCAATGTTGGGCACGAAGCAGCGGGGGAACGAATCTACGTACCGCGATGCTTATATGTTGCACCTGCTTCGTCGTGTAGGGCTCACCCGACTTCACCCCGAATCTCTCCATCCAGGTGTTGGTAATCCCATAGATGAAAATAACTGTAGACTCCACAAACTCTCCAGAGATGGTGTTTCCAATCGGTGAGATATTCCACGCCCAACCCATCTCCGCATGGGAGCCCAAGAAGCGACCAAAAGTGAACAATCCATAACACCAAAATATACCGCCCTCTAAGATAAAAAGAGTCAGGAAGACGATATGATAGTGTTGTCACGCCTTTTCTTACTGATGAGGTGGGCAAGACACCCGTTGATGTAACTGTCGCGACAGCCACCCGTATAAATAGCGATACCGGATAAGATCATTCCAAAGGCAGCAAACACGAGGACCCTCTCGAGGGTGGCGTATGCGGCCTGTGAGACGCGACGGAGTAATGGTTGTCTAGGGTGAGGAATGGGGGTGACTACGATATCGCGAAGTGTGTCGTCAGAATGCCTTGAGGATCGGGGGGAGTCGGCATCAAAAATGGTGTGCTCGGACAGAGATAGATTGTGATGATGCTGGGGAGACGTTGGCTTGATGTTATCATACTCTTCCGGGTCTTCCGAGACGAGATCAGAATAATCTGAAGGGTAGGTGTCTTGGCGATCCAAAACCACTGAACGCCAGAATTGCCTGAAAGAGACCTTGGAAGGAGCAGTGCAGAATGTATAGAGACGACCGAAAAATGCAGCAATGTCAACAGCGGACAAGGTTAAAGTGGCAAGTAAAACCAGGTAACCGTGATTAGAGTGAGTCGAACCTTCATACCTGGCAGAGGACGGTGAGGGGGGCGGTGTTACGACAGATATCGCTTACATGTCAGGGGTGAGCTTTTTATAGACACTACTAGCAGCACAGCCAAGAGCACAGAGGACGTAGAAGGAGAGCATCGCCAAGCCATGAGAGGAGTGTTTTGCAGAGCGAAGTGCAATGCCTAGGCATGACGCAGGGATGGTGAGGGGTGAGTGGGGGAACGAGAAAACGAAGAAGTATACCAGCTGGGAGAGCGACGAAATAGGCAAGGGAGAGGAAGAGAGCATGCAGTGCAATGAGGACAGGGTAGCGTGCGGCGGTGGGATCCCGATCTTCTATGTCGATGGACCAATAGGACGGGGGAGTGGGAAGGTGCCACTGAAGGATCTCGGTCTCGTTAATCTCGGCCATGGGTTGGCCAGAATGCATATGCATGTGTGCGTCGTCGCGGACATGAACCAGCCGGCCGCGGGCAGGGGAGGCATGTGCAGATAGGGGGATGAGGAGGAGGAGGAGGAGGAGGAGGAGGGGGAGAAGGAAGGCGGGGAGAGCGGGCGCCGTAGCCGAGCGTCGCATGGCGGGGCGGGGGGGAGGAGGGGAAGGGGAGAAAGGCGCGGGAGGGGGCGATGAAGCGGAAGGGATGCTTATGAAGGTTTTGCGAAGCCGCGATATGATGTGCTTGTATGCATGACAAAGCTGCGTGATGTCAGCACGTCCAGGTTAACTTGCCTTTTATGGTAAACGCTCTTCGTCCTGTCCGCATGCATTCGCGGGAGCAGACGCTCGTCCGCAAGATTGACTTTTTCATCTTGTCGTATTGCTGCCTCATGGTGCGAGACCCTTCTCCTCCTCGCCCCACTCTCGCCCATCCCCTCCCCGGCAGTACTTTACAAACTGTACGTCCCAGCCCCCGCACCGACTCCAGCCGTTCCATCTCGTTTCCCAGACCTCGACCGAGCCAACGTAAACAACGCTTATGTCTCTGGAATGAGGCAGGACCTCAACATGCAAGGAAATGACTTCAACGTCCGCGCCCTTCTCTTCGCTCATATCCTTGTCTCATTTCTTTCCAGGTGGTCAATACCATGTTCACTTGTGGCTATATCATCGGAATGATACCCAGTATTCCTATCTCACTCCTCCTTCATTCTCCTTGACATCTCTGTTCTTCAGACAACCTGATGCTCCAGCTCGTCCCACCTAGAATCTGGTTCCCTCTCATGCAAATACTCTGGGGTGTGCTCACTTTCTGGTACGACCCCTTGCCACCACCACCGATCCCTCCTAACCATCATCATCCAGCTCCAGCACGGTGCAAAACGTTCAACAGGTTTATCTCCTTTCCCACCACTCTTCCCATTCTCATCGTGCCGTCAACAGCTCTACGGAATCAGATTTTTACAGGGTATGTCAGAAGCATCTACCTTTGTCGGTACACACTATATCCTTGGCTCGTATGTCCCCTTCCTCTACTTTGTCTACTACAATTGTCCCATTCGATAGCTGGTACAAGTCTGGTGAACTAGGAAAACGCTCTGGCGTATTCACCAGCTCCGGCTTGGCCGGGACACTGTAAGCAGTCGGCCGGGACACGATTCCCATGACTAATTTGGGCCTTCTAGCTTCTCCGGCGTTCTCCAAGCAGCTGTCTACCAGTACGTTTTCCTTCGGTATCGGCACCCATTCCGACGTTCGTTTTCTCAGGCATCTCGATCGCGTTGACGGCCGCAGTGGGTGGAGATGGCTGTACGCAGTCTCTTCCTCCCCGTGACGTGTCACCAACAGCCTTGTAGTTTTATCATCGACGGTGTCATCACCTTGCCGATTGCACTTTACGGCTTTCTTGTCTTTCCCGACGTCCCCGCCACGACAAGGGCTTTTTATCTTACCGACGACGTTAGTCATCCATCTGACGTAAATTCTGGTGTGACTCATCCAATCGTCAGGAGCGCCTATTGTCATACGATCGCTTAAAACCCGACCACGATGTCATTCGGCACCCACTTTCTTGGAACCTAGTTAAGCGAGTTCTCACCCGTTGGCACTGGTATGCCTGCAGTCTCTTGGTCAGTTCCCATACACGTCATGTCTGCTGCGTGTTGACGGTCCGTTTCGTCTCGGACTAGTTTGCCGTCTCCGGCGAGACGGAGAGCTTCGGATCAAACAACTTGATGGGTCAATGGCTATCCGCCATCGGAGGATATTCCGTTGAACAAGTAGGTCAGTTCAAAGTAATTGGTCTCTCGACAGTAAGCTGATGTGATACAGATTACTACCCATCGGGCGTGACTGCCTTTGGAATCGTGTCCACGCTCATCTGTGCTGTGTGGACAGATCATACCCGTGTACGATGGCCGGTCCTAGTGTACATGTCCTTCTGCTGCACAACTGCTGCCATCTGCATCCTAGTGTGGAGCAGCCCCACGGGCCTCAAATTTTTTGCCTTCTGTGCGTCGAGGGGCAAGTCTTTTGTTCTGTAGGTCCGCTCATCCTATCGCGTACAGACATCGCCGGTGCCGCTTACTCTGGTCAGGCGACGACATTTGCGTCAGTGAGCGTTGGCGCATCCGCAGCAGTTGTGTACTTACGTCACGGATATAGATGGGCTAATCAGATATGTGCCGACGACGATCAGGAACGTGCGGTCGTTCTCGCATCCATGAAGTAGGAAGTGGTCTTCCTCTCTCCCGCTTGGTTGCTCACCTTTCTCCTCTCGCTTAGTATGTGGAATAACGCGGTGAATGCTTGGTGGCCACTGCTGTTCTACAAGGCAACGGATGCACCCCGTTTTACTACAGGAATGATAACCATGATCTGCACATGTGGGGCCACACTCGGCGTTACTTGGCTGGTGTGGTACCTCGAGCGACGGGAACGAGGCCAACACAAGCAAATGTCGGGATACATGTGAGAGACTCGGTGGGGGTTGAGATGGAACCCTCGTTCAACTTGTGTTTACGTTGTACAACTTGACAACTCTGTTATCCGAGCTATCGATACAAGTTTTGTGACAATCCCTCCAATGGGTTCGGATAGGTAGGCAAAAAGGGGAGGTAAAACCACATTTCTGGTAGGCACAGCAAACCAGGATTAGAACCATCCTTTGGTTTCTAGAAGAAATAACGTACGAATAAAGGAAAAAGAAGGGGAAAAAGGATAGCAACATCTCGCTCGACAGCAAGAGGGATTATCGGTGGTAATTGGAAATGGAGCCAGCAACCACCGTCAAACGGGAGTAAAAGGTAAAATGGTGGGGGTATGTAGGTTACTGAAACTTTGAGTGTCGAGGAGCATTGCGCAGAGATGCAATATGCCTCTTGTTTCAACAGGTGCCAAAACGTTGCAAGGCCACGTTGCTCATCACAAGACATCATGCGAATGGACATGGGTGCCAGTTCGTCCGCGATGTCCACCGTGCGATGCCCCGTGCAAGTTTACTGATAGTGAACCGGCTGGGGAACGGAAACATAGGTGCTGGCAGGATCGCCTAGCAAGAAGGGAGGCACTGGTTGGCGATCAGAAAACTCGCGCGTCAAGTTCACACCACCTTGTCCAGCAGGTTGCGGGGACACATAAGGGGACACCTGATAGGGGTTCGGAGAAGGCGCGCGATAAGTGGGCGCAGGATACTGTCCATAAGCCTGGGGACCATGATACTCTTGCTGAGGCGCATATGCCAGCTGGGGCACACCATAACCATGACCGTGCCCCAACGAGCTTCCGCTAAGCCGGCGCTTCTCAATCGAGTTTTCTTGGCGTTCGTAGAAATCTGTTGCACCGGGGTCGAAGGTGACGGCGGCGGCAAGATCCCTTTCGAGACGATCGCGGCGACGTTTGCGCAAGGTGCACGAAATGAGGGTGAAGATGAGGATGAGAACGAGAAGACCGACAACGGCAAAGACACCACCCTCAAGGGAAGGATTATGCAAGAATGTCTGAGTGGGAGCAACTGTCGCAGAAGCAGCCGGCGGTGTACTGGTGAGGTAGACAATGCGAGTACCGTCAGAGGTGGTATAGACGATATCAGAGACTGAGGAAGTAGGTGCCGGTGGGGAAGTGGTCGAGGCAAGGGAGGTACTAGACGTAGAGGTCGATGGTGACCTGGTTGTCTCGGTCAAAATTCACAGGAAACTTGGGGAGACTCACGAGGCGGCAGAAGTGGTCGAGCCAGTCGAACTAGAATATGATCGCGTCAAGGGAATGCTCGGTGTTGTAGTGGACGAAGGTGTCGACGATGGTATGGGAGTTGTGATGTCGTCGAAGAAGCTAGTAAATCCGCCAAGTATTCCACCAAGGCTCAGAGAGTTTCCAGAGCTCTGTGAGGTTGCAGAAGAGGTTGTCCCCTGGTCCGCGGTGTTCGATGTCAAACCACCAGGACTGCGAAGAAATGAGGGCTAGCTTCGTAACGAGGGATAGTGACTTACAATAGACCACCAAAGGCTATGGCGTTGGAGGACACACTGAGTGGGCCGTCGCACGCAACAATTGACGAGACTCACCAAGGTCCTGCCTTTTGTTGAGAAGGCGACGGTGGAAAGCACGGTGTGGATCCATAGCTGGTCCGTCGGGTGAAAAAGAGTGACTTGCAGTTGATCGAATGAAAGGTTATAAGGGCGGGGACATGGAGGGAGGGAGAGACGCAAAATGGACCGGGCGGGGTTCGAGTGTGGTCTCGCCTTGTCTACCTGTTGGCATCGCGACAGTAGTACAATTAAAAATCCAAGCAACTACCAACGTCACACTCTGGCAGGGTATACCACACCACAACAAGAAAGCCCGTTTGCTCAGCGGCTCGACCTCGTCACCAACCCATAGCTCTCGCCAGCCGTTCTCTCCATGATCTCCCTCAGCGGCCCAAGAAGTCGCGTGAACGACGGCGCATCCAACGCCGCCACTTTGAGTTTCTGCTGAGAGAGGTCACCCCGGTGTACTGCACTCACCGTCGCAGCTCGTGGCGCGAGGCGGAGCAAAGACAGCTCTGTACACGCGTTAGCTCTGATACGCGTAGTGCGCTAGAGAAGGCTCGCCTCCAAAGTAGTCTCCCTTCTTGAGCCGACCGACGGTGATCTCGCGCCATTCGTCTTCCTCGCCCCGCTGCTTCTTGGTGACGATGGCCTCTCCCTCCTCGACAAAGAAGAAAGTGTCCCCCATCTCGCCTTGGCTGACAACTGCCTCTCCATCCGGGTATACCCTACTTACAAGCGCATCCGCGATCTTGCTTCTTTCCCCTGGTTCGAGGGAGGAGAGCAGCGGGACCGTGGACAAAAAGTGCTCGTACATGGTCCGCCGCCTGTGGGCAGCCTTCAAAATAATCGTGCGGAACGTGATACGGTCCAGTGCCCACACGGTCGACGGCTCTATGGCTTGTACTGTTGCTGCACGAGGGTGTCCATACATCAACGCAAGCTCCCCGAACGAGTTGCCCGGCTTGCACTCCATGACCTTTCGTCCATAGACAGGATGGTAGCCAGGCTGGAGGAACTTGTCGGTTTGGGACGACAGGGTGGACGACAGATTGTCCGTCAGCCATGTCGGTGGCAAGGGCTCGGGATGGATGTAACAATAGAAAAGTCCAGATTCGACAACGTAAAAGTATTCTCCGACATCGCCCTGTCGGATGACTACTTCATCTTTGTTCACGTGGCGCTCCTGCATGGCGTTTAATACGCCGGTTTCCTGTTCTTCGTCAAGGTCACGAAATATGAAGTTGTTCGCGATCGACGCCTTGATGCGGCGAAGCTGGTCGGGTGTTTTCAGATAGACAGGTAGGGGATCATCGTGCCCACTGTCAACAGCAATCGGCTCGGCACTGACAGATGTACGACGCGCCAGGATAGTGGGGGAGGGGGCATGAAGGTAATCGCTAGGACCCAACGAGAGGGAACTCGACATGGTGGGTGTGGACGTGGCGTCGTAGCGCGCAAAGGAGTTGGACGGGTCGGTGGAGAGAGGAGAGGTGGGCGGCAGTTCACGACCGTCAAGCGTAAAGGTGGGTGGTCCCAAGCCATTGCTCGCGCTACTGGAGTCGATGGAAAGCAATGCATTCCCGGGTACATTAAGAGTGCCAAAGGGACTGTGCGAGAGGGCGGTGTGGAACGAAGACACACGGCGCTGTGAGGCAAGGTTGGAGAACGGAGAGACGGGCGTCGGGGTTTTGTTACGAGGGACGAGATGGACGGGTGTGTCGAGATAGAACTCGGGCGGGAACTGCTCCTGTATTGACGGGAGGCTACGGTGGGCCAGCGCGTCCCGCGTACGTGTGCGCTGCTCCTCCAAGCGCGACTGGAACCAATTGGCACAGAATTGGAGAGCATCCTTCGGTTGCACACGGTGCACGTCGCGAGTCAAGTCGGCCACGAGAGAGTCAAAGGTTGACATGGATGCGTCGTGGACGGCGGGGACAAAGGCGCGGACAGGCTCGTTTTCGACGCACTCCCACGTTCACAAGCTGGCCAAGTCCCGAGTACGACAATGCTATGTATCCTTACAGTACAAAACAAGTGGAACGACATGGAAAACTTCCCGATCATCTCGAGTGCTGGTACTGTGCCGGATACCCTGCAGCCCCGTAGCCCTGTTGGCTAACGTGCGCCGCTTGTGCTTGAGCATGGGCATGAGCATGAGCATGAACAGCTTGTGCTTGTGCTTGTGCTTGTGCCTGCGCCTGTGCCATCGCTTGTGCCTGAGCCTGAATGCGTACAGCATCCTGTGCGACGAACATTGGCTGCGGGTGAGGAGCGTAACCAGGCTGTTGAGCAACGAGCTGCTGTCCCGGCTGCTGAACGATTATTTGTTGTGGTTGCTGAACTTGCGGCGGCGGCTGCGCCTGCGCCTGCGCCTGATGGTGGGCGTGTGGGTGAGGATGCGGAAAGTTGAACTGAGGCGGTGGCATCGACCCGGGTGTCGGCGATGGCCCATACGCAGGACTGGCTGTAGATGTAAAGTACGGGTGTGACAATGCGTCTGTAGCGGTGATTCGCTTGCTGGGGTCAAACTGGAGCAATCGCTCGAGCAGATCGATTGCTGTCAGGATCAAGTCAACAGACAGGCTTTCCGCACAAAATAAAAAGACATACCCTGAGGCGACGCCTTGGGAAGAACTTGTTGAAAGGAGAGTTTAGGGTATTTTGGATATTGCTTGATTGTGACTTCTGGCTGTGGACACGGTGAGACGACAGCAGGACGTGGGAGTAGCTTGCAACCACATACAGAATCGGTGGCTATCTTCCTCAGCACCCTGTCGTCCGGGGTGCCTATAATCCGCATGATGTGGAGTAACTGATCCTGGTTATCGCGACCACGGAAAAGAGGTACACCCGAGATCATCTCTGCAAATATACAGCCGCACGACCAAACATCGATGGACGTATTGTATGTCCGGGAACCCAAGAGCACGTCTGGAGCGCGGTACCATAGGGTGACGACCTGAACTCCAAGTTCAGAAACCTGTGCAAAGTGCGAAATTTCCGGTACGTACCTCGTTCGAGAACGTGTTGACAGGGACACCGAACGCCCGTGCCAGCCCAAAGTCACCTAGCTTTAGCTCCCCCTTGCGATTGATAAGCAGATTTTGGGGCTTGAGATCGCGATGCAAGACACGGTTCTCGTGACAGAAGGAGGTGCCCTTCAGGAGCTGATACATGAAGCTTCGAACCGTCGCAGGGTCGAGAGCGCCACGATCGCCATGTTGGTCCATATACTTCTTAAGATCTTGGTCACAGTACTCGAATATAAGGACGAGCTTTGTCTCCGTGTGTATAACGTCATGCAGGCGGACGATGTTGACGTGCTTCAGCTCCTTCATAAGGGAAATCTCGCGGATGGCAGTGGATGGGGTTCCTTCCTCTGCATCCAGGTGGATCTCCTTTAGAGCGACAATCTCATTGGTGGTCCTGGAGCGCCCCTGCATCAAACGCAGTGAGAAGGAATGGAAGGGCAGGATCGAGCACGATACCTTGTACACCGTGGCATATGTGCCCTCACCTGCGACAGATCAAATCAGCGCAACCGTCGTCGGGATCGAGGAAGGCATCTATACCCAGTTTCTCTAGCTGGTCGATGTGAGTAGGAAAGGATGCGAGACGATGGGTTATGCTCACCTGGATGTAGTTCATGTTGAGTGACAGGTAAGAGATTGGCGACCTGCAAGATCAGTGCAAGCTGCGTAAAGTCAAACCACTGGCGCCGGGCAACTGCAGCGGAACGGGAGAAAGGCGGGTTGAGGAATCCGCGCACAGGATACGGCGAACGCCAGCAAAGTTACCGATCCGGCAAGTCGAACCTGCAGTGCCAAGAAAAATTAGGGCCGCTCAAAGTTAGGCCAGGCTCTACACGATGGACGCCCCATCGAGGCCCAAGAAACCACGCACAAAATCTTCCGCGCGCAAGACCACGTCCCACTCTGCCAACGAGATACTAGTCGAAGACCACCCCACGACTGTGGTGAGCACACCGGATCACTACGACCTCCGTTGCGCCTCTTACTGCTTCAGATCGCACCCAAAAATGCTCGCTATGCCGAGTCCCCCACGCTTGCCATACGTTCTGGCGCAGAACTCGGACAGGACCAAGCCCTCGAAGACCTCGCAGCTCATCGAGTGGAGGGAGTTCTCGACGCCGATCTCGCTGAACTGAGTCTAGGACAGAGGCTTTCAGCCATGAACGGCACTCACGCCGGGGCCAAGGCCTCAGATTCCGAAAATGACGAGCAGCATGGCGCGTCTTCGCGGCCTAACTGGCAGTCGCATTCTCCCAACGTCGTACCTACGCATTCACTTACACGGACACTCATACAAGCTCTACATTCGTCTGACTCACGGCTTTTAGAAACATGCTTAGCACACTCTGACACGGCACTCGTTCGAAATACCGTGAGGCGACTACCTCCTCAGCTCGCGCTACCGCTCCTCTTGGCCTGCGTGGAGAGACTAGGAAGAGGTGCAAGAGCTGCGAATATGAAGGGTGGCGGTGGTGGCGCTAGTTCACAGAGGGGCACAGTTCTAATCACTTGGATAAGGACAGCGCTCACTGTCCACAGTGGCCATCTCATGACGGTGAGTTCAGGTCGTCTGCATGCCCATCTGTCAAAGATCTTACCCATCCTAGATGCCAGACTTGGTCACCAGACTGGCGGGTCTCCATGCCATACTGACAACCCGGCTGGCGTTACATGAAAGTCTGTTGTCATTGAATGGCAAGCTCGATATGGTACTGTCTCAGATCGAAATGCGATCTTCCTCAGCTCCTGCGTCAGTCGCGTCGAAGAACCGCGCTCTCAGACACTCAGACAATGTTCGCAAGCCGACTCGATACGTGGAAGGAGAAAGTGAGGAAGAAGGAGATCGGATAATCACGGAACCCCCAATAGAGAGCGGTGACGAAGAAGGTAGCGTAGAAGACATCGAGTTGGGTGGAGAAAGCGGGGACGACGACGAAAAAGGCTCCGATGCGGATTGGGACAGCGGTGGGGACGAGGGCGTAGGAGAATTTAGCGATGGGAGTGAATCCGACGCGAGTAGGCCCCCGCTAAACGAATTCACCGATGAGGACGATGAGGACGAGGACGATGAAAGCGAATAATTGTATCAACATGCAGCATTCTCTACTTGTCAGATCGGGCGCATCAGGATAAGTAGATAGCGCCTTCAATATGAGCATCATGAGGGCGCACAGATGGGTACTACGTAGATATTAATTTACTCCTCTACCCAGTCATCTTGCCTGACGCGTTCAACATACCGCTTGATCCATGCCGCCCGCTGAGCATGTTGTGTCTGGAGCTGCTGTCTGAGCGCATCTTTCCTTTGCTGCTCATCGTTCAATTCCTCCCCACTACTTCCCGCCTCCGTACTACGCTCTACAGCGTTCATTTCCGTCCGCAACCGACTCTCCCGCTGACGAAGGGCATTCCTTCTTCGATTATACACCTCAGGGTGCAACGTAACAACAAGTAGAGAGAAGAAGGACGCCACTTTGTGAACGAAGCTTGGCGGTTCGGGAACTGACGTGGGCTGTTGTAGGGGCCAAAGTAATTTATTCTCCCTGTGGACGTTTGCGAGGGAGAGGCTATCGATGATCCCGTTTGACTGTCTTGGTATCGGTGGACCTTGAACTTGCTGCGCGTCGGGGACAGGTCCGGCATTTGGAACATGGCCCCCCGGTCGTGGAGGGTTGCGATCGCCAACGTGGTGGTTGTCTTGAGCTACGGGGACAATGGGAACACCGTCAGCCGCTCCTCCAGCTTGTGCACCGTTCATGCCGAGTCCCGCCTCGTTGCCGCCAGCTCTATCCGGTGGTCGTAGGACGACGACGCGGATATGAGTCCACATCTCGTAAATGATCCATAAAATAAGGCACAATCCGAGTAAGGGCTTGTGCGTAGGGGAAAAGAAGTAGAGTAGGAGTGCCGTTCGAAAGGCGACCATTAACAGAGGTGCAAGGAGAGCGCGCATGGGTATCTCTCTAATATTTCCTTCCGCAGGCTCTGGGGGGACAGGTGTTCCGGCTGTGCCTGGTTGAACAGTGACGTCGATGTTGGCATTTGGTGCTGCTCGAAGAGGTGGAAGACCAAGCTCTCGGAGAAGGTCGTTTACATGTGGGGGAATGGACGAAGTATTTGGGCCCGAAGGGGTAGGCGTGGGTAACGGTCGCGGTGGTTGCAGTGAGAGGATGGAAAAGGTATATGTGAGAACATTAAGAGCATGCACCTGTAAGGGAGAGGGTGTACCCCTTGGAGTCTGCAGGGAGAGATACGTTTTCCCACTGTAAGCACGATTAGGGCAAGACACCTATAGTGACGGAATGTTCGTACTCGATAGTGACAATCTCGTAGTCGAGGGTATTGTCAGAAGTGAGACCTCCTACCGAGGAGGTGGCGTCCAAGACATCCGGCCAGGCATATCCCAGACGTTCGAGGGCAAGTTTCGCCGCGCTCCGCCGAATATCCATGTCATCCAGAGAATCCAGGGCAGCTAACTTGGAGTTGGAAAGCCAACAGAGCGCTTGCGAGTGCCTATATTGAATGAATGCGAAACTATCATTCGGGTCTGAGACAGAAGAGGGGACGGTGAATGGATGTTGCTGTGGCCCCGCAGGAACACTCCCTTTGGTCGGATAAGCTGGGGTATGGGGGGAAAGCGATGTGGTAGAATTAGAACTTGGCGGATCACTCGTCCAGGCGGATGGTCGCACAGACAGATGGATGGTGCGCTGGTCGTCTTGGCACTAAACAGACAAAAGAAGTGAGCACTCTGGTGAGACCGCTTGCACTCTTCTTACTGGCCACAGTTCTTGTATTTTCTCCTGATCATCCAAGTACCGACCTCTCCATATCACACGCTGACCTTCTGGCCGAGGATGACCGATACAGACCAAAGAAATAGTTTCTTTAACGTCTAGAACTGTTGCGTTTTCCAGTACTTGGATGTCGAAAGAGTTTGAGTGCGCGGGTAGCTCGACGTGGATGACCACGGACATGGTGGTGGCGACGACGAGCAAGCGAGAGCCAGCATAACATACGTGGAGATCACGTGCCACAGGTGAGCCGCCAGCTCAATGACCATGACTGGTACCTACTCGACCCCCGACCTCAAAGTCGATCGCCAAGTTCAAATAATCCAGAATACATTGCAACTCAGCTTGTGCATGTCTGGTTATATTGCTGAGCTTGGTACTTTAAGGTCCAGTCAGGACTTTGAAAGAGACTTACCATATATGGTATGTACTTTCCACGACGCACGGTGCAGTCGGAATCGTGCATGGTGATCGTGTTCTAACATGGCATATCAGTAGGGGAAAATGAATGGAGAGAAGGCTTATTTTGCGAGGCCAATAAGTTCTGACTGGTGCAATTAACACGCTGGGTTGGGAGTGCCATCAGCAACTTGAATATGTGCCATCCCGGATCAGAGCTCGGGCAAACAGCACGTGACGTAATGACATCATATGTACGTGACTAGGTAAATCAACCACGTGACCACGTGTTGAGTTCATAAGAATTTGGTGGCAACGCGTCCAAAGTAGCCTTGCAGTCTCATGTGGTCGCTTTCCCTCATCTTCTTTCTCGCCAGCCATGTACTCGCCCAGTTACCCCTCCCAGATCCTCCATTTATGCCCCCAAATGCTTCGGCAGGTGCAGTCGCCTCGCCTGGCGGGATCGTCCCAGATTCCCAATGGTCATCGCTGCTCGGGGATCTCCTCTATTTTTACGAAGCACAGCGTAGTGGTAAACTTCCCGCGAGCAATCGTCTCAAGTGGCGGAACGACAGTGCCCTCTCTGATGGCCAAGACGTCCACCTTGACTTGACTGGCGGGTATTATGATGCAGGAGGTACTGACCGACTTGGATAAGGATCGAGTTCTCTCAAGTTATTTTGCAGATTATATCAAGTGCACATTTCCATTGGTTAGCCTCCTCCCGTCCCCCTCACGCTCGCCTGAGTGCTCACCTTTAACTAGTCGTTTGCGCTAATGTCGGTATGCTGGGGTGCAACCGACTTTGGAAAGGGTAAGGCTCGCCATTCTGATGTTATTTGCTCGACTGCAAGGTGCTTGGCACAGGCTATGACCTAGCCAACCAAACACCCTACCTTGATGCCATGTTACGATGGGGCCTAGATTGGCTTATGAAAGTGAGTCAGGTACCCTCCACCCTCTGTAAGTCCTACACTAATGTATTCAAAGGCACATCCAGCGAACGATACACTTTTTGTTCAGATATCTAATAGTATTGTATCTTGTCCTTCTTATCTTCATTATTAGCTCATCGAGTATCTAGCCCATGTAGACAATAACTATTGGGGGAACGACCAGGGTATACCTGGTCCTAGGACGTCGTATCAGATCAATAGTACTAGGTAAGGCTTATTGTAGGTGTTTAGTTTTCTACTCATATTGACCCTTGGTAGCCCCGGAACCGATGCTGCCGCTGGCGCAGCGGCGGCTTTCGCAGCATGTTCCAACCTCTACCAGAATCGCCTCTTCTCAAGTGCCTACTCGGGACCCGCGACACTCCAAAATTCCACGTATGCCACCCTACTTCTACAGCACGCACAAGCACTATACACTTTCGCCGCGAGTTCCCGTAAGATTAAGTACCAGGATTCTGTTCCCGGCGGGGGCGATGCATATCCGTCCTCAGGATTCGGCGACGACCTTGCTATAGCGGCGTTATTCCTTTCTTGGGCGACAAACTCTACTTCTCTGTACGAAGAGGCCCAATCTTACTATTCACAGTACGGACTATCTGGCTATGATGGTGTTTTTAACTGGGATACAAAAACCCCTGGAATTCCTGTATTATTCGCACAGATTGTTCAGGCGAACTCTGCCTTCGGCAATATCTCCACTTGGCAGAACGAATCTGAAATGTACTTTGATCGAGTTGTATACGGAGGTGGGGATGGGTTCACCACTGCTGGTATGGTCCCTCGGTTTCTACTTGGACTGGCGCTTCATTGGCCGATAGGTGGTCTTCTATACTATACCGGTGATTCCGATGAAGCTAGCCTCAATCCTGCGCTTAACGCAGCCATGTTGCTCAACCGATATGTCCCGCTCGCCTCAACACAGAAGAAGAAGCAAGATTACTATGTGAATATTTTTCATCGTTCTGATTCTCTGGTTAATCATGGGTCATCAGAATTTCGCCAAGAATCAGGTAGACTATACTCTTGGCAAAAACCCCATGTCTGGTAAGCATCTCTTGAGGCCATGTGAGTAGCCTGCCTTGATATGTTCGTGCCCATTCGCAGTTCCGTACATTGTTGGTGTCAATCCCAATTCGCCCCAGAACCCCCATTCGGCGATGGCGAGCGGCGGTAATAATATCAATGATATTAACAATGACCCTCCTCAAGAAGCTCATGTAATATATGGCGCTGTTGTCGGTGGACCAGACCGCTATGACCGCTACTTTGACATTCGCGATGACTGGCCACAGACCGAGGTGCGTTGGCAAATACTGTGGAGCGTGCAGAGTTCATGTGCTTTCCAGATTGCCCTGGATTACAATGCCCCTATGTTGACCCTTGCTGCTATGCACGTTCTCAATGATACTTCGGATCCGTATTACACATCCTTGCAAGCTGGTGCTTATCGGTCCAAACGGCCACAGGGTATGCCATGTGATGATGTGTACGACCAAGGCTGCGGAGGCCCGCAACTTAGCCAAGCAGGGCAGATCGCAATGGGGGGCGTCGTTGGCAGTGCAGGTGTTGTAATCTTCTCGCTCGTCGGGTGGTGGGGATGGCTACTATATCGCGGGAACTACGAACCATTCTATTAGTTACTTTTTGAGTCTTTTCTTCACCTTTAAGTTTCTTTGCATGTTGACCGCCGGTAGTTTTTGTTACCGACGATGTGGGATTTCGAAATGTATAGGTACACAAGTCAGACGCATTGGAGATGGAAATGGAAACCTTGTAGCACGGCAACTCTGAAGGATTGAAATGACACAAGGGAATATTGTTCAACCAACTTGTCTCAACTGACGTCTTAGGTATAAGCTCAAAGAGCTGGGTGAATTCGTTACTTCCGCCTAAGGCAACTGCTATCATAAATATCATGTCTAAGGTAACTAGAGCCCTTCCAAGGATGTCCGCCACGCGGATAGGTGGCGCAGTCACCCAATGGATGATCCTTTATATATGCTTTTCGCCGATGCACCACACTCAGAAGTCTCCGAATGGCCAGCCAGATGGTTCAATAGACCTATCCAGCAAAGTAAGTAAATTACCACCACGACAAGCCTGAATTGAGGTTACCTCGAGCACATAACGTTCCTCTTCCTTCAACGACTCGAGAAACTCGCCCGCCGACTCCCTCGTCATGCCTTCATTTTTCTCCAGCGAACCCACCAATGCTTCATAAACGTCTGGAACGGGCCATGTAGGACCACACAAATAGAACACGCCGGTTCGACGTTTCAGCTCGTACGCCAGTATTTTAGCGTCCTCCAGCATCTTGTGTTGAATATAGACTTTCTTGGGTCCGTCACGGGAGAACGCTAAACCAGCCTTTGTGATGGTCTTGTCGAGAATATAGGCCTCTATCTCCTCGCCATAAAGGAACTCTTGATGTTGGTGACGAGAACCGAAATAGTAATACGTTGGGCCAACTTCGATTCCTTGCTGAGAGAGCCATGCACGATGTTGGAGGAAAGCGCGGAACGGCGCAGCGCCGGTGCCGAGACCAGCCATAATGATGGGTTGGCTGTTATCAGGGGGTAGCTGTCGCATCTGTTGAGAATGGAATCAGGAAGGAGTTAAAGTATCCTCACCTTCATGACGCTGGGCTTGACAGAGACAGTTACTTTTTGCCCAACCCTGAGGCCGGCGAGATATCGAGTACATTGACCGTAACGAGGATTTCCTGGCAACCACCTGTTTAGCATCTTTTGGCGGCATAGTAACGAAATTGTTCACCATTCAGTCCTGCCCACTCTACTGTGACAACCAACAGGTCGACACGGTTACCTACGACGCTCTGCGCACTTGCTATACTGTAGTGCCTAGGTTTGATGTCACCGATCATTTCACAAAGTTTCTCGATTCCCGGTTTTGCACTAGAATACCGCTCAAGAACCTGTGCAAAAGTGACCGTGTCCTTTTCATTAAGCTTCTTGAACGTCGACGAGCCTTCTGGAGAACCAATGAATTGTAAAGCAAGTTTCTCTACAGGTGTTTCAGCATACGGCGCAAGGTCGGTATAGAACGATTTGGGTGGTTCTCCAAAAAGATCGATCTGTTGTTGAAGAACCTGGAAGATGGTGCGACTATGCATCTTCTCCCCGCCATGGGCAGGGATGGTAATCACCCGGTCGGGATCAAGACCATACCATCCGCAAAAGTCCAGCACTTCCTTTGCATCGTTCCAACCATGCACCCCAAGCGCCTCTCCAATGGCATACCGGAGACCCGTGCCTTCGGTATCGAACTCGAGGTGGAACACGTTACGGTTGTAATCGAGAGGAGTGAGGCGGTGATTGACGGTGCACGTCACCAGATAAGTACGTTCTGAGAGCTCAGGATGAAGGGAAGGGATTTGGGGGAAGTCCTCGGTTGCTAGTGGTACGGGAAGCAGAGGAGTAAAAACCGAGGGGAACAAAAGGTGCTTAGCAGCCTCATGCCAAGAGGTAACTGCTGAGCCATTGTAGACAGTCTGCCCAGATCCGGTATCAACTGCGATGGTATTAAAATCGAAGCGCCTGAGCGTAGGAAATGTATTTGTGGCTGTATCCAATGCGAGTTCATGTTCTTTGGGTAGCTCGACGCGAAGAAGCGATTCCCAAGTACGCGTACTGATTTTAGAGAAAGTGTCTTCACATAAACTGCGGGGAACTAGCCCCAGAGCTAATTTGCGAAGAACAGCCTGGTTGGACGCCTTGCCAAGGTACAACCTCAAAAATGCAAGGTGAATTATCAGGCCCTCAGCAGTCTCCCTGGTCTCCGCATCTCCGCATAGCTCTGACGCAATTGTCTTTGCATCAATAGTGTATAGCCTTATCTTCCGTTCCAAGACCAGCGCCAGTACTTGCGGGTGAATGCACTCCAGCAATTCAGTGCTCGACCAAGACGTGACGATGAGGACGACCGACCCCGGTTTGGCGCAGTCCAGAATAGAATGAGACGTGAGCAAGTGAGGGTCGATGATACACATGAAATCCGCCGAGCCTTTGCCACTCAATGGTAAGGCTAGAGAGATGGGCAAAAAATCGTCACCAGCCTTCTTTGGAGAGAGAACAAGGCGATCTACTGTAATCCCACCCGCTTTAGTGAAAACATCGTGCTCGGTGAGTCGACGGGTGGAAATCCCACGGGAAAGCGTATTGGCAACGAGTTGATGGAAGAAAGTAAGGTTGTTTGATGGGCTGCTGAAGAAGGCAAGTTTCGTCCAGGCTTCCAAACCAAGATCGGTGGAAGGGTGGTCGGAGAATGACGTCAAGTGGGAGAAAAATTGAGACGGGTCAGAAATAAATTCCTTCCCTGTTTCTGGAGTGAGTCGCTGGGCGCGAATTATCGGACAGGAACGGGTGGGATCGTGCAGAGACGCGAGTACGTCGGCGAAAAGGGGACCTCGGGAGGTTTCGTGAGGGACGTCGTCAAAGACATGGATTTCTTGCGCGGTGGAAGGGATGATTCTCTGGAGTTCGTCGGCCCCCCATGGGCGAAGAACTCTCACGATGACGGCTGCAGCACCGACAACCTTGGACACGAATGCTTTAGCAGTGAGTGCGAGTTGCCCGTTCAAGAGAATAAAGACAGTGCGTGCACTGGGGTCGCCGACAAATTCGAAGGGTGCATAACCAGTCGCGCGGACAGCATCCAACAAAGGCAGGCCAGAAATGTCCTTTGCATGGTCCAATATAAAATTGTGACCAACTTCGCGAGCGGCACTGTGGTGGTCAAAGATGTGGACTACGTGCCAGTTGTTGAGCTTGTATGCAAGCACGGCGAAGTCTACCGATTCTTGCGGGGTTGCTGAGAGTATGACCGCGAGGGAATCGGGAAAGATGGTGAACGGAGTAGAAAGCGAGGCAAGGGTCGGGGAAAGCGTGAATCCATCTCCTACGGGGGTGACCGCAGGGACCTGCACAATCAACCTGCTGCGAGAGGAAGGAGGAGGTAAATGGGAGAGAGAGGCAGCCATCGCCCCCAGGCCAGCCGGAGTAGTGTAGGCTGTGAGGACGGAGCCGTTGAGGGCATCCTGGCTGGAGCCCTCAGACAAGCGGCCGACAAGGCCGAGGCCAGCGCCGGCCCTGGTCTGGAGAGGAATAGCCGGGGTAGAGCGCTCGAGAGAGGCTGCCCATGACCTTGTGAGGGATCCGAAGCCAACCTGTTCTGCAACGTCGTAGACATAGACAGCCGAGCTCACAGCGGCACTGGAAGCGAGGAACTCGATGAGATCTGAAGCGGAGCTGACCTGGGAGGGCACGCCAGGGAGGCAGAGGGACTTGAGGTCGTCGGAGGGGGCGACGAGGGTGGGAGAGGGGGACATTGACGGAGAGGCCATTTCGTGAAGATGTGCGCTGCAACGGCCGTCATTTTGAACGCGTTGGTCAGCCAGTGGGACTCAATTATGCCATGCCGTGCAATTCCGGATCACGTGTCAGCGGAACGAGGCATTCGTCCGATACGCCGACGCAAGGCCATGTCTGGGCACCACACCATCGGACCTGTCCCCGAACTGCACGACGACGACTTGCGGATGGCGTTGACGGAAATGAAGCTATTGAGCGATCGCGACCACGAACTTCAAGTCTCCTTGTTGCAGGAGTATCGACATCAGTCTCACGGAGACACCAGGCGCTAGCTGACTTTCCGGCGTGCACACTGAAACATCGATGTGCCTTGCTTGGAGAGAACGAGTCGTAATATGACACTTTGTGATGTGGATCGGTGAGCGGACGGATCGTAGGCCATACATGTGCGAACACAGCCATATATTGGTTACAAAGGTGCACCGGAACGTATGTCACCGACTACTCCCGCGCGGTGTTGAATAACCTGTCCCCCTGCATCCACGGGATCAACAATGATCGCATCAGCGCTGCGTGCCACTCACAGTGTCGCCGAGTCCGGGCGAGATCAGTCCATCTGGTGTCAGCTGCGGATCTACAGCAGCAACCCAGATCTGGTCCAAACACCTCAGCAGACTGACCAACGCAGACGGACAAACTGGACTGTTACCTCGAGATTTGGATGCGTGGCCTCGATGTTTGCGAGCCCGGGCTCTGACCCGAGTACAACGAGTAGCTTTATCTTGCTCACTGTTTCGTGTGATTTCCGGTATGGCTGTCGGCGGAACAGATGCTACTCACAGGGAATGCCCCAGTCAAGCAACATGGACAAGGCAGCGCATGCGGTCCCACCCGTGGCAACGAGCGGGTCCAGAAGAAAGACCGCGTCGACTGGCGGAACAGGTGGCAACTTGGAATAATCTGCCGGTCCAGCCTCAGCATCGACATAGCTCTGGTAGCATGATACACACATTCGACAGGCTGCAAGCTAACTTTCTCCCGAAATATCCCAAGATGGTAGACTGGTGCTGCGCTACGCGTCCATGAGCAAATGGCGAGGGCGGTGTGCGCCTGTAGATTTACATACGGGAAAAGCTTCAGCAGTGCATCCGTCATGCCCAGGCCAGCCCTGAGAATCGGCGCCAGGCCAATTTGCGGTTTGATGGTAGTCCCTGTGAACGGTCCAACGGGCGTGTGCTATCGAGGCTCGTCAGCACAACGCACAGGCTCAGCGGGGACGACATGGTGATCACCCCCTTGAACGATTCCTCTTCTAGGTCTCTTGAAGCCTCCACTCCTAAAATGAAGCCGATCTCGTGGATACCCTGCGCATCCCTCAGCTGGTGCCGTGTCGCTCTGGCACTGCACGTTACCTCGCGGAAATCTTTGGGGGTGGTCGTCGCCAACCGCAGCTGCGACAGCCGCGCATTGACGATTGGGTGTGATAAAGTGTGTCGTTTTCCACCCATTGCGATAAGGACGAGACACGGTCGCCGGCAGTACACAAGTATGGTATGCTTTCCAACTCTAGAGATGTGCTCGCTCATCGTCTTTTATACTCGCACGACTTCAAAACGGATCCACTCGACAAAAGTGTCGACCACTCCTGCCCTGAGATCACTGCCCTCGCGACCTTTTTGAATCGAAACAGCGTAAAGTGACTGTTGCGATCGTCCTGTAAACGGCGTCACTCATCGGCACCCATCAACACGCGCGACGGCTACCTCCTTTTGAAGCTTGAAGCCAATGGAGCTGACCAGCGAGGTGAACTTGTCCACACTCGCAATGCGACTTGCGACCTCGGCGATCATCAACTCACCTCTGTCGACTCTGTAAGTGTCTCGACTTGATTGGATCACCAGACAATGCACACCCTGGTTGAAGAATTCTCCAAGCCTCTCTTATGCACTTTGGCCAGTTTGTACTCATGAGACTGAGTGCACACACCACGACATCAGCGACCTGACCATCGCCCTGCATGGACTGTGCGGACTGTGGTTCGGATCCTGGTAGTGGCACGTGAGAACAGATGTCCGTCTCGACAACATAGGTCCCGTCAGAAACCAGGTCGAATGAGAGGACGACAAAGTTCTTCGGGAGAAGAGCCCGAGCAAGTGCAGCGTCCCCGCATCCCAGGTCAGCGATCACGGTCTTGGTGGGGTAGGACGACAACTCCAAGACATAGTGCGAGACTGGATTTGATGGCCAAGATTGCACTTGACGTCTGAAGCCAATGTGGTACTGCGTCTAGATGAGCTCGCGTCGTGGACGTGGTTGTCTACACTAACATCTTCGAAAACTTTCGGGTCATCCTTCATCATCTTGGCCGCTTCAGCACCGGTCGACTTGTACAATGTTTCGTTCAACAGTCTGGGTCATCGGACGGGTCAACACGGCCAATTGCGATGGTGGCAACGGCTCACCTGAAACGAGCCCCATCCAGGCTCTTTCTGAAGTGTTGCTGGAGCGAGGTTAGGCTAGCCGTGCCACGAGCGACGGCAGAAGGCTCAGACGTGTCCGTGGACCGATGTGCTCGCTTCGCGTTTTTCTTTCCTTCCTTCTTTGGTGGAGTGGAAACGGCGGGTGAGTCAACCACAGGCGCTGAGGCTGTCGTCTGGCCGTGCGGCTCTGCCAAGGGACGTAGGGACCTTTTACGCTGATCGCGGTGGGAAGGCTGCGGCTTGT